>JABMBR010001853.1:0-30191 GCA_018881525.1 Meteorus sp. PSUC_FEM 10030008
CTGTAACAAATTTATAAATACATTTATTATAAATATTCTAGCTGCCGTGGAAGACATTGAAAAATGTAATTGAGTATTACTACATGTGGAAGACAACAGATCGTTATGTGCAACAAAAACGGGTGAAAGCGGTGGAAGCTGAAAGTAAATTAAAACAAGTTTATATACCGAACTACAACAAGACACCAACCAATGCTCCTACGGGGACAACCATTATGCCTCTGGGCAATAGTAATAATAGCAACGGAAAGGGTGTGAGCGTGCTCAATGGTAGTAGTAACGGAAACATCACTGGTGACAATAGTGGCATGTTAATGGTGGGAGGTGTAGGTGGGAAACCATGCGAAAGTTGTCAAGGAACACAGAGTCCACAATGGTATGCTTGGGGACCATCGCACATGCAATGTCGACTGTGCCAATCATGTTGGACATATTGGAAAAAATATGGCGGGCTGAAGGTTCAATTATTTTATCTTTGATATTATTCAGTCAATTGAAATTAACTAATTGAGAATTTGTTATTATTTCTTCAGGTTCCATCGCGTGTGGATGATGCTGATCTTGATCGAAAACGAAGTGGTACTGGATCTGATGAGGAAAGCAAGGGCATTAGCGGAGCACATCGGCCACATCGATGCAGCATTCCATCCTGTGGTAAAGAGTTCAAATTAAAAGCACATCTAAGTCGTCATTACGCCAGTGCACATGGCGTTGATTTGCGTGGAAGTGGTGCTGTTGGTGCTGGTGGAGGAAGTGGGTCACCGCGACCGGTGATGAAAACACGTTCAGCATTTTATTTACGTACCTCAGCCTTGGCGCGCGCTGCACGTCGTCTTTGTGCAGCACAATTACGTGTACGTCATGCCGCGCGTGCACCGCATCAACCGGTAAACGCAGCACCATTACGGCATTTATGTGCATCACCGCAATTAGCCACTAAAAGCGCCGCTGAATTGAGAATATTGGCAAGAGCGGTCAGACCACGGCCACGTCCACGTGTCACTGATATTGCTACAAGATTGGGCGATCATCCAGTGCCACGACAACCTGGCGATTGGGATTGGCTTGCGCTCACTGCACCCGGGCAACGTAAACAACCGGATCGTGTCTTCTTCCCGAGACCACCAAAAGCACCTGGTATTTACTTTGCTCTGAATTTGTTGTTTGATCAGGAATGAGAGGTGGAAACTGAAAGTTCGATGAAGACAACAATGATAAAGAGAATGAAATTATGAGGTGTACATTGTTATACAGTGCACGAAGTCGTCAACGAGCCTTAAGTAGTAACTCACGTGTGACTCACATGAATGCAGGGAAACATCATCTCATTTCATTACATCTGTGGTGAAAAATCAGATGTACGGTAATGACTGAATTCTTGTTTTGCAGATGGCAGTTTGCTTTACGAGAGAGTACCGAATAAGCCAGAGGTTGACAGGCTGCCGCCGACACCACCGCAACCACAGCCCGCAATGCAACCTCAACAGACGATTTTGAAGCGCACCAGGCCACCATTCGATGAGATAAATGGATCAGATGGTAAGTATTCCAATACCTACGTAATATCGTTAAACTATGGTATTTTACTCCCATATTGAATGTGGTCTCTGTTTATTGGCTTTTACTCGGACGTGGATTGGGATGAAGGTAATCTAAAAAAACAAACCAAGCCACTTGCACTTGCAAAAAGAATCGAAAACAATGCCATATGAAGCACATTCGAAGAAGCAGATAGATAATCACCATTTAAGTTCTTTGAGTTGCTGAATTCGTGAGACTAAATAGTTTTTTGTTTTTTTCTGTTATACATAGGTATTGCCCTGAATGCAGGGCTACCCGGTGGACCACCACCACCAAAACGCGCTCATCACTCACAACAATTGCATCCTAAACATGCACTTGAACATGTTTCACCAGCTATCGTACCCTTAGTACCACCGTTGAATGGACGAGCTGTCCATTCCCATAATTTTCCCCACGGCGCGCCATTATCACGGAGCAATGCTCGTAAGCAGGTGATTTCTTGGATGGACGCGCCGGATGACGTTTATTTCAGGGCATCAGATCAGACAAAGTGAGTTACTGTTTTCATTCAGATTGTCCAAGATGTAATCGCTAAAATATTTGGAATCATAGAATTAACATTCGGTTAATATTTGGTTCATCCAATTTGTCTTTTCAGGAGAGTAAGGAGAACTTTGTCTTCAATAGAATTACGGAGAGCTGCACGCAAACCATGGCGTAGATTGCCTGCACCAATTCACCCACCACATCCACAAAGAGCGCCAGCAACACGCAGTGACGACCCTCGTATGGTCGTCATTCTTGACTGAATTGTACACACAAAGAAGCTGATGAATAATTTGAGGAAAAGGGGCTGTCAAGTCTATCGATGAAAATTATGATTAACTCAGTTGCAAGGATGCAGGAGGAAATGATAAAATGCAAAAAAAGGGATAAATCACTGCTACTCCGGCAGCCAATCTGCAATGGTTGTTGTTGTCACTGGAAAATCGCCTAGGAAAAAATCTTGAATGCGTGCGTACGCGCGCGTATTCGTGTATGCCTGCTTGTGTGTGTATATGCATTTGAGTGTGAACATGTATGCAATAGAGTGAATGGCGATTTGACGGAGCCAACATTACGGATGTGAAGTTATTTCCGAACATCTTGCAATTGGGGAAAATGAATGAAATTTGTGTGGGAGAATGAATTTAATGAATAGCAATCACGGAAGACTGGCGCAAAATTAACACGAATTACTGATATGAAATGAGAAATTATTTTGACGATATCCAGAAGATAATGTTCAGATGGCTTTCGTCGAATGTTATTTCATGATGATACAACGGAATAGAAGGACGGAATTCTATGTGAAAGAGTAGGAGGAAAAGATAATCGGAGGAAGGAAATTAAATGTTGAATCGAACTTAAACAAATCAAGTCATTCACCGAAAAAAATCATGATTTTCTATCGGTATTAATTAATTATTGTTGTTATTAATGATAATTATTATTAACTAAATGTACATAAAAACATACATAATACACACACATATACATGGGATGAAAATCATGTACACGTTGAAGTGTTGGATGACACAAAAAATTCACACAAGCAAGTAAAAAAAAAACAATGATACACACATAGCCTGATAAATTTGTGTTCTAGA
The DNA here is from genome assembly GCA_018881525.1 of Meteorus sp. PSUC_FEM 10030008. Lineage (NCBI taxonomy): Eukaryota > Metazoa > Arthropoda > Insecta > Hymenoptera > Braconidae > Meteorus > Meteorus sp. PSUC_FEM 10030008. Next base: position 3,174 of record JABMBR010001853.1, read on the forward strand.
TGTTGGGATGCAAATTTGAAATTGATGGAATATGAGCATTGGGTCCTCATCGTGAGTCTTCAGATTTTCATCACGATCAAAACCGGCTAAAGACCGAATGCGCAGAAAGAGATAATAGCGTGAAAGAGATGAAATGAAAAAAGTGGAAAATGGAAAAAAAATTAAAAAAAACAAATACATGTATGAACGATCACAGTGTGAAAGGAGATGATCAAGAATGTGTGAGAGAAAGAGTGAGCGCGTGAAATATTAAGAATGCTCATTGTGAATATTTTTATTAAATTTTCAAGTTTGATGACTTCCGTCGCAACCATTAATAAATAAACATACGCATCGCTCGGAACATGTACAGTGTGTAATTTCCTTTAAATTTTCCCGCATATGTATATCCTATGATCTACGACCAATGAATTTGTCCAAATGAAATATGCATGGGCGCAATATAGCATAGTCGTGGAAAAGTTCCACATTAGAACACGCACATCCGAAATTTGGCCGCTGTCATGCAAACGTGTCTTTACTAGTATTATTGTTATACGCGTGCCTTTATACGTACAAAATATATACACCGGTATGATACATTTTGATTTCGCATCAATTTTGGTTTGATATCCATGTCTGGAACTGGTACCTACGATTCATATAAGCTTCTATAAATTTTAGGATCCTGATATATGAGAAAATCGTAGAACATTACAGTTATGGAGGGAATGCCAGGAAGTGAGGTTAGTTTTCATTGACTTCCAGAGTTTACACAACTGACACACCGAATTCGTGATTTTTCCAATACATCTAATTGATTAGTTATTCTAGATGTGCATTGTTGGTTGCTGCAGCGAATATTGAGAAATATATATTTTCTTCTTTGTGAATTTCTGTAGTAGAGAGAAAATGAATTGAGTACGACCCATTCCCTATCTGTGTTGTGTTTCTAGTCATTATTATTTGGACGCGTTCCCACTTAGTTCACAGAAGAAACTACCTAATTAAACCTAATTTTAATTCCATTATTTATGGCATTGATGGTAAACAGGTCCCTCCACCACCAATGATGTTGGATCCCCAACAATTGCGTCAAATGGAACAGCATGAAATTCAAAAACAATTAGCAAGCGTACCGCCACCAGCAGGACCACCACCAATTCCTCCAATGCCTCCTAATCATCCAATGCAACCGATGATAATGCTTCCGCCAGGCACGCATCCACCACCGCCGCCGTCGTCATTGCCGATGCCAATGATGGAACCGCCAAAAACACTACCAAGTCTCTTGAGTTTAAAAGTGTCTGTTCCACCAGATATGCAGCACAATCAAAATCAACATGAAGATCGTGAACGTGAAAGTGATGGTGAAATATTGAAGCTGCCTGCTGCTCTCGAACAAGCACTGGCTTTCAAAACTGAGCGGGCCAAAGAGGTTGGTGCAGATCCAAACGATATATCAGTACCGGGGACATCACCACCACATGAGGTCTCTCGTGACGATCCACCGATAGATTACGGTGCAGAAATTGATACAAATATCATTGCACAATCTGATCCGAAATCGAATAAACTGAAAAAGAAGAAAAAAAAGAAGAAAAAGAAGCATACTGAGGAGAAGAGAATGAATACAACGTCCAAAGGAAATGTTGTTGATAATAAAAATGCTGAATCGGATTTGCCTGAGGTTGAATATGTGCAGGAAATTCCGGGAATTGCTGATCTGGAACCAATGTATAGACAATTTGCACGTGTATTTGAGGCATTCAAGCTTATGGAACCCGAATCGCAAATCGATAAGGACAAGGAGGCAATAGGTCAGTATCCACCAGCTACAATCGTTCCAGTAGTGCCAAGTAAAATTCCTTTATTGGATGATTTTGATGAGGATATGGGTCAACCACAACAAACACAAACGACTGGTGAGAATGGTGCACCACGTTTGTCAAAACGCAAGTTGAAAAGATTGACGCGTCTGAGCGTTGCAGAATTGAAACAATTGGTTGGGAGACCGGATGTTGTAGAAATGCATGACGTTACGGCGCGAGATCCGAAACTTCTAGTTCAACTCAAGGCACATCGCAATACGGTACCAGTGCCACGTCATTGGTGTTTCAAACGAAAGTATCTCCAAGGGAAACGTGGTATTGAAAAACCTCCATTTGATTTACCAGATTTCATAAAACGCACAGGAATAACGGAGATGCGTGCGAGTTTACAAGAACGTGATGATGGTCGTACATTAAAAGCAAAAATGCGCGAAAGAGCAAGACCAAAACTCGGGAAAATAGATATTGACTATCAGAAATTACATGATGCCTTCTTCAAGTGGCAGACCAAACCACGTATGACAATTCATGGTGATCTTTATTATGAGGGGAAAGAATTCGAAACACGTTTGAAGGAAAAGAAACCAGGCGAATTGTCAGATGAACTGCGCACTGCCTTAGGTATGCCGATAGGTCCTAATTGTCATAAAGTTCCACCACCGTGGTTGATTGCGATGCAACGATATGGACCTCCACCAAGTTATCCCAATTTGAAAATTCCTGGACTGAACGCACCAATACCTGAAGGTTGTGCATTCGGTTATCATGCTGGTGGATGGGGTAAGCCGCCAGTTGACGAAACTGGTCGACCATTGTATGGTGACGTATTCGGAATTGCTCGCACACCTGGTGGTGATGCAATGGATGAAGAGGTTGATCGGGGAATGTGGGGTGAGCCGGAATCGGAATCGTCGGGTGATGAAGATGAGGATGATGAAGGGGATGAGGGAGGAGATGGCGATGTTGATGGTAAAGAAGCGGATGGTGATGCAAGTGGTCTCGTAACACCGGGAGCCGAAGGATTGATCACTCCAAGCGGTATTGCATCAATACCGGCTGGTATGGAAACACCAGAGACAATCGAATTGAGAAAGAAAAAAATTGAGAGTGAAATGGAGGGCGGCGATACGCCAGCACTTTATACTGTTCTTCAAGAACGTAGAACTGAAGGTTTGGGAGCTAGTATGATGGGCAGCACACATGTGTATGACATGACAGGTGCTGGTGGCCAAGCACCACCGTCTGTTATTGCTGCGGCTCGACGAGGGTTGAGCGGTGCAACCTCAGAGTCTAGAGGTGAAAAGGATGGTGCTGTTGAAGTTGCTCTTGATCCAAGCGAACTTGATCTCGATTCTGAAGCAATGGCGTCGCGTTATGAAGAGACAATGCGATCACGACAGGCGCATTTGAGACGCGAAGATTTATCAGATATGTTGCAAGATCATGTGCAACGACAAAAGGTTTGTATTCATTGGCAATAATTCATCACATTTCAATATCCTTTATTCATCTTATCTTTTCTTTTCAGAGCAAGCGGAAACGACAGCAGGGCCAGGAGGCCAAATCATCGAAAAAATATAAGGAGTTCAAATTTTAAACAAGAAATATATTTCAAATATATAATCTACAACATTTTGACATCTGACAGGAATGCTGAATTACTAGTTGTACAGTCAAGGACAAATAGAAGAAATGAAAGAAGAACAATAATTAGCGATTGCACTTCAGTTTCTTAGTTGGAAATCATTATTCCAAGATAATTATACTCCGTGAATAGACTGTCGATGTTCATTTAATCGACTTATGATAAACATATGAATGAATTAAAATTTAATTTAACTTTGAAATGAAATATTAGTCGTACGGAAAATCGTGAGAATGTGAAAAAGAACGATGGATTCAATTTTTGTGGAATATAAGTATCTAAATCAAACTAGATGTTTCTTTTCTATCACTCTCCAGGAAGTTTTACTGAATTCGAAAGACATCAGTGGACTTGTTAAGTGATAGAGAACTGAAAAAAGACATGGTAACGTGATTGCTATTGTAAATCGGCTTATAGCTGTTCCAATGTCCAACCAACTACCTTCTGATGTTACACTGTACATCAATGGTAATGTCAAACAATCCCCCAATAATAATACTGCCATGAATATTGAAGATGAGGCCAGTACTCGACTGGCACATCCCACTAAAATTAAAGGGATTGCCAATTTGAGTATAATTAACGCAGACATGGTGAACGGTGAGAAAATTGTTATGAAATGTCGCGTCCACATTGGATCGAAGGAACTGATGCTCGCCATATTTCCTGTTCCGAAAAATGACAGCAAAATGTATAACATCTATATACTTTACGTAAAGGAAAAAGACAAATATTGAGTTCATTGAAGAAAAGAGAATTGGATTTTCTTCGGAAAGGATACAAAATATGCAGCTGTTGCCAAATTCTTCGGAGTTAATGCCTTCGAATTATCCGTCGGTGAATAATTCTGTCTATCACTTTTCATAGTATTCAGTAATGCAATCAAATGTACAGCAAGTAGTAAATAAACTTGTGGTTCATAAGATGCTGACAATAATCCTAGTGGACAGAGCAGTCCAATAGTCACACCAGTCAATCTTGTTTCAATATGATTTGTAGGATACATGAAAATACAGATCGGACTGCTGATTAAAATGATCCAGGACAGCCCACTTCGACCATCAATAACTTCCGTTATTATGAGACATGTCACGATTAACCTCGTTAATTCCATTGAGAGTAACCGTCGTGATTGTTCTCGTAGCATCAATACGACTAAGGCCAAACTAATTAATCTGAAAGAAACAGTTAAAGTGTACAATAAGTTTGTGTATGTTTTTTCGAGGTTTGGGTCGAAAGAAATACCACTTACACCATCCCTGTTTGTGGATGCGGCTTGACTGTGGGTAATGTTGGGTAAATTGCCAATGCTAAACCAGTCCCGAATAATAATTTGGGTGCGTTATTCATCAGTACTTTCTGCATACCGCAACTGATTAGCATGGCCAAACTAAAAAACAACTTGTTCGTCAGTCCAGCTGACATCGTCAGTACTAATGATGCAGTGCCAAGAATTACAATTGCTAACGATTTTGTTTTTTCCATATGGAACAATGGCTTATATGATAAGGCCGCACGACCTGCCAACCACAAAGAGGTGAATGCAATTGTACCATAGCCCATTACTCTCCAATCACGTCTGCCTGAAACTGTAACTGATATTATGCAGGACTGCTTTCGAAACTAATAAGACAAGGAAGGGAAATAAACTGGGGGCCGAAGAATTCTGTTACCATTGTGCTCAACGAGGAGTATCATCACAGCAACTATAAATATAACATTTGATAGGGTTGAACGTGGAATGACCTTCTTAGTATTCTCATGCCTCTGCACGCCAGTCAAACTGAGAGTGAGTAACACAATCCAGCCCAACCACATCAATGTCAAGTATATGATCAGTTGTTTGTATTGGAATTTTCGATAGTGTGATAACGCCTCTTTGGCTTTGTGGATCGCTTTATCACCTTCCTCAATTGCGTCTTGAATTCGCTTGTTATTTAATAGAGATTCGGTTTTATTTATCAGCATTTCTAACTCTTGTTCACGCCAGTTTGAGTTGGTGTGATCGTCGCCACCTGACACGAACACCCGGTTTGCTTTCACTTGATTCGCTAATTGATTAATGTTGTTCAATAACGCTCGGGCTCCATAATCATCATTACTAGATTTCATATACTGTCTTGGCAAAATTCCCTGAATAACAGCGAATATATTATCAATGCAGGTGTCATTACAATACTTCATTGATTAAGGTTTTCTCAAAACTCACTTCATTATTTGCTGGGATAGGTATCCCTAACAACGATGAAATCAGTGGCGTAATAGCCGCCTGTTCTATATCTTCACGGTTTTTCCGTTGATTCACTCCAGCACCCCATGCAATCATCGGTGTCTCAGTTTCATCAGTGGAACCACTACCGTGTGATCCCCAATCTGTCATACCATGGTCTGCAGTGAAAATATACGCCGTGCTATCATCTTGGAAAAAGTTTTCTGCGCTCTTGACAACTTCCTCAATCTTTTTATCCACGTATCTCATGTTATTGGTGTATTCTCTGAATGAAAATTGAATTTTTCATGTTGTATACATTTTATACCTGTGATTGGAGTAAAAATTGAATAGTTTCTCGGAGAAGTTGAGAAATGAAAGATAGAGCAGAGGAATGATCAATTTAACTGAAAATTCAACGAACTTTGAATATGGTTTACTGGCATGACCAGCGGTATCACAGCCCAATAAATGAAAGAATAAGATAATCCGCGATTCATTCTTCATATTGGATGCTTGGTCGATGAGCCACTGCGAATACTTATCGAATACCCAAGAATCAAGAAGCTGTGGAGAGTTTGACGATTTATCGAAGTCTTGCCAATCATGAGGATAGCTTTCCCCATGAACATTTTGTCTGCTGCCTGAATTGTGGACAAAATTCCCTCATTATCCAGTCGTAAAAGAAGAAAAATATGAGCGATGCAAATCATACCTTTTACGAACATTGGGATGATATCAGGACTACCCCAGGCCCAAGTAAAACTGCTCTGATTGAATACTGAATCAAAATCTACAGGATTTTCTTTCCAACCCTTGAACAACGCACTAGGATCTTCGTAGAGACCAGCAGCAATTGCAACATTACCCGGTCTAGATTCCGTTGGCATTCTTGTATGTGATACCCCCCAAACACCCTTATTTTCCATAACATGCCTGTGGAAAAATTATAAGCTTTACTGACAATGAATGATTTTATGCACTGTAAGTAATCAAAGATTTTTACTTCAAATATTGTGGTGTATCTTCTGCAAATGTTCTGAATCGTAATCCATCAGCAACGAATAAGAACAAACGTTTCGCTGGAGGATTATCAAGTGGTGGAACCAGTGGTAGGTTTTTTAATATTGGGGAGTGGAAATTGGCATCCAAAACACCCCATAAAACAATCAGGTGCATTGCCAATCCCCATACTGCAAATAAATATCCATCAATTGATTTTTTGGTACGATCACTGTCCATTTATTCCAGGTCATGGATATTACTTCAATTTTACAATCGTTATTTGTTGTTATCAATTTCAGTATCATCGAATTCTATATTCGAGAGTATCGATATAGATGGCGCTTCGACCGCAGTCCAAGAAGAATATAATCGAAACAATTGCCATTCTGTAGACGAATCAACAAGGGCGCCATAGAGAAGTGTTCAACTCACTCATGGATTTTTGAAAAAATTAAGTTTTCTCAACCAATTATGTCATATCAAAACTGTCCACTAACGCATTACTGTAACATCAGAAATATCGAATTCATTATCAATCAGATGTCTTCAAATCCAAACATTCGTTAAAAGCGGGAAAAGTCGTGTGACAAAATTCAAACAACGAGCGATCGAATGCCGTGAATTGAATATGGCGCTCTTCGTCGTGTTTCCGTAAAGTGAGATTGATTTGACTTGTTTGGTGTGAACGTGGATAGTTCGGTGGCCGGCAGGGTAATTCTTGGATTCACGTGTCATATTGCAATCGCGCACAGTGCGCACACGTAGACGCATATTGAAGGGACACGTCGAACGCTTCCATAAGTATCTGTCGTCGGTAGACGCCAAACACATAGTTTTGTACATCATTTAAACGTCAATAGTCGTTTTTGTTCACTCTGTGCTTTCAATTGGAAAGATAGTTAGATAATGGCACCCAAACAACGAATGCGAATTGCGAATGAAAAGGCCACGAAGAACATCACTCTTCGTGGAAATGTACCGAAGTCATCGGTGAGTTAGTTATTCATTCTAGAAACATTTAAAATATATTTTTTTTGTGCATGTTAATATATTTGTGATACTGGAATATTCAACAGCTGGCTGTCATGTGTCATTGTATAACGTTTCTTTGCTTCATTGATTAATTCTCCTCACTATTACTTCCAAAAACGTGCATTGTATCTTGTTAAATGTCTATTCGACTTCATTATTTTCATTTCTTTTGGTTCTCCGAACCTATGATTGGTGGGCGTTCATGATAATCAGTGATCATTGTAGGTTAGAATGTACCATCTGTTAATCTTTCACGGCATGAAAATCGACTGGCGAGATGTGTATCAACATCGACTTGTTAACAGTTATTCGCAATATGTTGGATATATTGGTTCTAACCCTTCGGGATTATGGTAATGTTCGTACTGCCCCATGTGAGGTGAAACAGTTATACGCAACGATAGAGAATAGAAATCTTCTGCAGTTTCTTTGATCATGGATGGATGCGTTATTCTTGCGTGTTCAATTGTGCGACAGGATATTGGAAGTAGATATGGTGGTTTGAGTTGGATGAAGTTCTTTCATCGGAGTCCATATGGTGAAAGGAATTATGATTCCGATGGTCTTGTGAAGTTTTGATTGAGATTTCTTGTGTGTGAATAATTGAACTTATGGTAGATGCGATAACTGAGCAATTATTAACATTGTGTGAGGTCGATTGCTATAAGCATTACGACTGCAAATGTTTTTTCTTCATGCTTGAAAAACAAGGAAATCATTTGCTGTATTTGTCGTATTTCAATGTCACCCATCTTATTTTCATTCTGGAGAGCATTTGCACTTTTTTTTGTGGCTTTCATCACATTACTCCACTTTCTATACAATAGTCCTGTTGGATTTGGTTTTAAGTGGTAATTTAAGTGTCAAGTAAGAAGAGAAGAAAACAAGAAAGACTTTGTACCTATTCAATTTATTCTAATAGAAATCTCAAGAGGAATCATCACCAGTTGGGCCGTGGTTACTGGCACTCTTCCTCTTCGTTGTATGTGGATCAGGTAAATGACATTTCATAGATCATGAAGTTATTTCCAATAAGAGACGCTATTTTATGTAATTGCTCCCATTTCAGTATTTATAACTTTGATATTTGTATTACAGCTATATTCCAAATCATCCAAAGTATCAGAATGGCATAAGAAAAATCTCATCGATATTTTCCACATGTGGACGTCAATATGATTGTTATCAAATTCCGAATTACGTAAAAGAACACAATGGATATATTCGAATATACACATACTCATACACAAACACAGACACATTCACATATACAAATCACCAACAAATTAAAATTTTCTCGATGTAATTATAAAGAATAAGGAACATTTGCATGATAATCTGTACGGTCCAGAAAGATCCAAATTTCGTCGATTCTGGACAATATTATATCTTCTGCGTAAGCTCAAAGATTTATTTATGAGAAACTTAGCATTTATAAGCGTTTAAATATGATATTGGATTGAGGTGTAATTATCAAATTCATTCTATCAATGGAAGACAGACAGTGTTTGACGTTAATGAATTATTTTAAAAACTTTAGGATTGTGTGTGTTGGCAATCAAATTGTATTTTGATGTCTGAAACCAGTTTTTCGTCTGTACTTTTTACAAATATGAATATTCATTTTTGTTCCTTATCATGAAAAATATTTTTTGTAATAACAGGGACATTCCTCACCTGCCACAGCATCAAATGATAATTATGTCGCTGGGAGTAATATACAATCCGAGTTCTTCCATTGATGACAATGTAGCACATATTTGTAAATAAATATAAAGTATATTTGTCGTAAGCATTCCATTTTGGATAGATAGGTAGCAAAATGTGCGCATCCATTTACAGTGGCAACAAAGCTCAACAATTTTGTCCTGTTATTAATCTTGCATTATTTTTTCAATGCATGCTACCAATATTCAATGTGGAAACAAAATAAAGGAAATATTGTCATTAAGGATGAATATTGCTGTTGTGTTTTTTTTTGCCGCTCCATTATCTTCCATGTAAATCTTAAATTTGATCTGCATTATCGCAATACTGTTTCATTCTCATTTCACGAAAGGGGAAATACAATCATCTGTATCGTCCTTGGTGCTGCCAGCGCGTTCTTCTGTATCGACTATGGAACCAACTGATGATACGCAATATCACACAGGGTCAAAAAAATTATCTTACATTTCCCCGTATGATAAATTGGCACATATGAAAATATGATAAACCAGATGAATAGTGAGATCTTATAAATGAAAATTCCACAATCAATATGACGAATTAGATTTCTTTTGACTATTCGAATCACTTTTGGAGAACTACACACTATCGACATGTTCAAAGTCTGAAATGTAATTTCGTGAAATTTGTAGTTTTTCGATACGTTGAGAACTTGTCTTTTGAAAAACGGTAAATCTGGGCTGACGTGAATCATTCTATGAGGCCATTGATCTATTTGTCAAGTATCAGGATATAAAAGTGGAACTGCATGTGTTCGACATTAGTGTACAGGCTCTGATTGTGATAACAATGAATGTAGTTCCAATACCGACAAGAGAGAGCGAGACTGAAAGTCAATACAGGATATTAACAGACGAAAGCTCACTGGTTGTTTAACACCATTTCCATTCGATATAGTGATCGGGTAGCACTTCTATGCTGTCATCGACATTCGCATCATATACCAACCATTGTTTTGTTCTATCGTCGAATAATTATGATAGAGAGGTGTGACTGACGGTACTGCCTCCTTGACCAGCGTGACACGTCAAAATCCCATTTGTTCGTGATAATATCTTCTACAATGGTGGCTCTTGTAACTCAACGTCTGATGATCACCAGAAGTGCTCCGATCTTCAGGGGCTAATGGATTTATGATGAATCTTATGAATGAAAATCCGATAATGCATGTCGTGATGAAGAGTATAGGGATGATGTTATTTATATAGATGAAAGCAAACTTTTTTATTCATATTTTTAAAACAGTGAAACTTGATACCACCTATGAATATATTCATTCGTGAAATGAGATTTTTTATTCTTTCCAAAATCTATTTTTTCCTATACTTGCTTACGAATATTTTGCTTTAATGAATTCATCTTGAGAGTTGGGAGTTAAGTTTTCGAGAGATATAAGCTACTTTGGTATACTTATACTCTGCACATAAAGTGTGTGAAAATTATATATATGTCAACGACGTTGTTAAACATGCCAGTATAGTTGCCTAAGTGCTTTTGGAATATTTATTACAAAATTTCAGCAGAGCTCTAATATCAACAGACTGAATAACAAATTCATAAAATATAGAGTTGCATATTCTCGTGGAAAGTTATAGAGTGCAAAAAGAGATGTTATTAATTATATTATATCTTATTGAATGGAGAGAGAAATTAAAATTAAAATTTTTGAGTTAAATATTTGTTGGGTATTTTTATTTCACGGGATTTCAAAACGACTCAGTTGCTGTGGTCGTAGTAAGTGCAACAGCGAGATAATGCAGACAATTTTATTGTAGTTTCATGTGGTACAGATTAAAATATGCTCAAAATTTTCGAACATGAGAAAAAGTTCTTCCCTATTCAAATAAAAATTTATTTCTATTCCCAAGAACAATAGTATTGATCCCCATTTTTTTCTGTTATGTTACGATGAGCACACAAACATTGTTGGAGATGAAACTTTTCATAAAACCTTTCCTGATTTCAGGATACAACTTGTAGTTATTTTCTATGGTCTGTAATCATCTCGAGAAGTTTGAATCAGTCTCAGCATGGGTAAACGTCGAAAGTTGTGTCTATTCCAGAAACGAAGAAGAATCAATGATGTCGTTGGAGTGTATCTACAGGTGATAACTTTCATAGTCACTATCAGAAATTCGCTATTCAAACAAAATTCCAGGAAGAAAACTGAAGTAGTTTGCGCAATAGGGTAGCGCGCATAGGTGCCGTATATATACAAACCCAAACAGACACTGGTAGTAGTGCGCGCGCGGGCCATCATTCTCCCCCTTCATTTCATCCTACTTGGCGCTTGCGCCTATTTGTTGTTACCATTTACCCCTAAAGAAAACCTTGCGGCTTTAGTACGAGTGTTGAACATCGCAGTTCTGCGTACGCGCTTCAAGTGTGAGAAGCTCTTCGTGTTCACTTGATTGAACATTTCTATACCACGCTTTTCTTTCAAGGGTTGACTTTCCACATGACATAATTCACGTTGCGCGAGTGTTGTTTTCAGTGTGTGACAATATTCAATTCCGTTACCGCGACATCAAAGTCGCATAAATTTATTTATTAATTATTTTTTCTATACATTTGATGCAACAGTTTTAAAGAATCGAAACATTTTTTGTGGGATAATCGTTGAGTTTGCAGCCGACAGCGGTGAGTCATCAAAATACATTATCGCTCATGCACAATGAAAGAAAAACCACAAGAACATTATTTTTTATTCCAAAAATGTCATCACAAGCTCTACAAACCACACAATTCAATTTTTCAACATTTATTGTGACCTCTTTCCCGTATATAAACTGCTGCCATTTCCTTTCGTCCACATCTATTCAGTATGAATTGGGTGTAGAGCTAAATGTCAATATTTTCTTCACCCTTGTTGTATAAAAGACGTGTAGGTATACATATAGAATACTTTTGTCAATTGATACAAAGAAAAATGGTGTATCCACAAACACGAATGTATTGTTTCGGATGCATATCGCGTGTAATACCAGAAAAATAATTTGTTGGTTTGGACTTTGATTACAATGTTAAAAAAGCGACTGAAGATTGTCAAAGCCGTGCGTGCCAGTCACGAAACATTATTTTTCTTTCGTTGAACATTTCTTGTTTTCTATTTTTTTTTATGGTTTCGTGTTCTTTGTGGTTTATACAAATCAACATGAAATATCGAGACTAGTATGTGTGTTAATATATGAATAGAGTGGCATTGTGATGAGTGTATTATGGAAGGTTTCAGCAATCGTACATCCGCGTATCCGTAATTTGTGTCCAATAGAATAATTAAAACTTTTATTTCAATTCAAACGTGCATATATTGAGATGTGAGAGTTTATCAGATCGATATTCGTCAGTTGTTATGGCATGCACAACGAAATGTCGTGTATTGAGGTTGAATATTATTCACTGACGCGAAATTATGTATGTGAAGTAATTGATTTTCGATCAGATGTTTGTTATTTTACAGAGTGGTAATCGATATCATCCAGCTTAGCGAATTTTTCTTATTTATTTCTGTTCCAATGCGAATGACAGTGAATAATGAGATATAATTTCTTGATTTATATGACAAAATGATGATGAAAGACACGAATTCTTCAATAATGTTAATCATTCTTCTGTCACAATGAGGAATTGCGAAAGTTAGAAGAGTTGATTGCATGGACTGAATTATGAACTATCGTAATCTTATTTCTTGGAATTGACAACAAAAGATAGTCTATTATGGCGTGAAGTTCTGTTCTCCAATGTTTATATTACGTCTGAAGCGTCTTTAGACGGTTATTGGTACGTGAATATTCAGTCTTGGTGGACGGGATGAATATTTATTATTTGAGTCTCAACGTGATGATGGATCGGAGAATTTGCGTTGCATAATAGAACACATTTACGTATTTGCCGTCTGCTTTGACACGTCATGTGTGTTCAAACCTCCTCTTGAATATACTGGACCTTATGTTCAGTTGAGTGCATTTACATCATGTAGCTTATTTCAACCGTTGAGCATGTAGTATATATGTGCAAATACATAGTTCGCTTATGCATTCAAATCACCCAGTTGATTTTGTTCTATTTCAACTAAATTCGCTCAGTTTACCTGAATTTACTCGACCGTGCAATGTTGAAGGTTAATATGATTTCACAGTAACTTCCAGTCACAGACAAAAGACGCACAACTCATTGTTTATTTCCAGCGAACCATTACATAAAATTTTCCAATGTGTTTATTTTCGATTCGTCGCATTTCGTTCGTGATCCAATATTATAATAAAAAGATGAATTTTTATATAAAAATATTATGTAACGTTCACAATGTTGGCTATTCGAATAAAATAGACACCACGAATAATTTGATGTGATTGAGTGATGGCAGATGTATATTTTATATGGAAACGTTGAAGAATGCTCGATCAATTTTTCATTTCACATATGCATAAGATTTTTTCTTTTCTTTTACTTCGCTATTGAATTCAAGAAATTAATCAATTTTTTCTATTGACTCACGTATATGGACTATTCGTGAATGTTAATTTCAATTTTGCCAGGTATTTTGTTGCTGATTATACGAATAATTTAAGAATCAAAGTGTCTGTTCACCATCGCATACATATTTTCGTGGTATTTATTGAGCGCATGGTGTGTGGATGGGACATTTATTTGTAAATGACAAACAAACGAAATGGATAGGGAATGAATTAATTTAGTAAATGCTGTTTGCTCATCGAAACTCAAAGCTTAGGGCCCTTTATAAATCCCATTGTTTTAGGTTGGTACTTGTAGAGGTTTAAGGGAAACCTCATTTTAGGTGACCTGAAAGGCTTTCAGGATTGGATAGAAATAGGTATAGGATCAGATAGGTTATATATGGAGAGGGTAAATGTGGTACGGTAGGAATTGAGAGAAAGAGGGCAAGTGCTGAGGCAATGAGAGCGTGCACACCACGTAAACGAGTTTACTCACTTTGGAGAGTCGAAACCCGATTGTTTTACGAGATCACCGAGTATATGTTACACATGTAGATGTGTTGGTAATAGTGAATGTAGGTATTTTATTTCTCCAAATGACCGATAAACGAGTGTGTAGATCTTTTTCACATTCTCGTAGTTTTATTGTGGAATAAACAGAGAGTATTGTCCAAATTATTGAAGATTTTTCTGTGAGATTTCTTCGTTACATCAGACTATGAGGAAGAGGAAAAAGTTTTCAGGTCTTGTGAATGATGAAATATTGATCAGATTTTCTAGGAACATTTCTCTTTGGATTGTCGACAGGAAATAAAAAAAATGAATTATTGGACATTCTTTATTTCAGCTTGATAACTTATCATAAACATTTCTTTCCCAATAATTTCTTTGTTTTTATCAGTAGATAGTTTGTGTTTCAACATTATGTGATGAAAGATGGTTTCTCTTTTTTTTTTTTCGGTGAACTGTGTGCTAAGGAAATTACTTTGGCAAAGTTCGATTAGTGGCGTTGAATTGAACAAGCTGTTATATATATATATATATATGGTATCGTTAAGGCTACAAGTTTCGTTGCAGGGTGTTGTTTCCTTGTTTCGCTTGATCTCAGAGAGTTTTCTTTGTATATATAATCCAAAAGATCATCCAAGGATCTGTTTCTTTGTATAACTACTCGGGCAAGTCTTTTTTTTTTGTATCTCTTGTTTGACAGAGTTGTTCGCAAAAAATACCGTCGCTTTTCTATTCAGAATGAAAACAATGTTTCAAAAATCAATAGAATATACTTTCATATGATGTAAAAGAATATGAAAAAGTTTTCAATTGAATAGTCGCACGAAAATTTAATACAATTTTTATGTCAATCTGTTTGTCCATATGAAGTTGTAAAAGGGACAAATGAGATGTCAAGTCCATCGGGGCATCGTGGATATTTCTCTGCCATTTGGCATCCATACTTTTGATATTTTTCTTGATTTTTCTTTGTGCTTTCCATCTATTGAAAATATGGAGTTTATTTTATCGCACTATGTGTTATTGTCCACTGTTACAATATTTCTTCATTCGTCTCGAGCACTCAGTACCATTGTCTTTACTTTAAAAAGTATATTGAGAAGTGAAGGGAATAGACATGGAGGAGTTGGGAGTGTTATCGTAGCGGTAAAGTTGAGACCTCGAAGTTGGTCAATTTAATTGCATTAAGCTTGTCTGTCTTGCGCAGAGTTCAACTACTTCATATAAACACTATCGAAGTACGAAATGCACTTATAAATATCTACACTGATAAAAATTTTGCATCGAAGTTTATCTCAATTTCCTGTTGATTCTAGAATACATCCATATTTAATTTTAATATAATTGATCCGGTCCACATTGACTTTTTATAAATTTTATCATCATTGATATTCTGTTCACACAGTTCCCTTCCATAACTTTATATCAGCAAATTGAAAAAAAATTCCATTTTATGCACATAAAATCCTCAACTAACCATTTGGTTATTGATAATGAATAAAATAGTGGATACTGTGAAAATAATTATAAATTGAATGAATTTTATCACCAGACAAAAAGTTGAGGGTAAATTTCATCCTCTGAGGCAATTGGGAATTGGTATTTGTTTAATGACCGAGGGAGAACTGAAATAATTTCGTATGCTATTGTATTGAAACATATTCCATTCAACACGAGCTTTCAACTATTGACATGGAAAAAAAAATTTTTCTGCATCATAATTCGTCCATTTATGAAATTTTTCATTCACAATTGAGGTTATTATTGTTCTCACAGTTATGGGACATGATATTATATCATAAAATCAATTTTTTTATCTCATCCAATCTATCGGATGTCCTCATTTACCCGTTGGAAATTTTCCCGCTCAACTGAGCTTAGCATAATTGTTTCATTGAGCAAATAAATTACCAAGTTTCTCGTTGCTGAATTAATAAAAGAGAAGGAACAAAAAAAAAGGAATTTGTTTAAGTTGAATTTTGTTTGAAGAGAAAGTTAAATGTTCTATATTTTCTGTACTGAAAAGAAAAGGGAACAATACCAATGAGTCAGCTTGTCTGATGCAGTTACCCACAACTTAGATGGCAACAACAGTGAAATAATAGCACGCGCGACACCGTGCAGGACACGTAATGTGGAAGGGTGGTATGAAGAAGAAAAAATAAATTGTAATAACAGCTGGATGGCGGAAGGAAGAAAGGCGAGAAAATGGAGATAGGAAGGAAAAAAGATGTGGGCGTGCGCGTTGGACACTGAGGGCTTTCTTTGTGTCCGGCATTTCACCCCCCCTTTATAACACTCACCCTTTATCTATTATAATAGTATATACTATACTCTATCGTCTTCGTGTCTCCTTTTCGTGCCACCGAAGCGTGTGATGTCTCTCGGTTGTCTTTCTTGTGTGAAAGATAAAACTACACAAGACCAAGTTAATTGCCAAATAAATTTCAACAACGACCATCGCGTGTTGCAATAAAACTCATTTTCACCTGCCAGCCCCAATAAAAATCGCTTTAATGTAATTTATTTCTATATAACACAATATTTATCTGCAATTCGAATTATAATAAGAATTCTTTTCTGAATTTTAATACTTCGCTATATATTTCCATTTTTTTTTCTTTCAATTTTTTATTCTCGGAATTTTTTATCTGCATAATCAGTAAAATTACTCAGACATGGCGATGTCTATGGTATATATTCACCATCATCGTCCGAGAATTTTCGATAAAATTTAATTAATATTCTTCCAATATTTTATATCGCATAATTTATACGCTTCAAATAAATGCGAGATGAGATTGATTCACTAGAATTTCACGTCTATATTTTTCTCATCAACTCTGCAATGTGAAAATTTATGCAACTTCCAAGATGATTATCGTTTTTTTAATAATGCAAAAATTTGTAAGAGAACGGGAATTTAGAAAGAGAAAGAAAAAGCGAATAACAAAACCAAATAAATTCCAGAGATTCGTAAAACAGTCAGGGAGATGTTCTTTTTTACGATTTTCCGCTTCGTTCAGCAGCAACACATCTCTTCGTCTAAAATGTTCCCGCGCGCGCGTGTCTGAATTGGACTGTGTGTATTCTACGTGGCACGCGGCTCGTATCCCCATAATTTGGTGTGTTCCGCTTGAACAATTAGAGAGATATCGGACGGAACGAGGTGAAAAAAAAAGAAGAAGTAAATACAAAAATAAAGAAATAAAAACAACAACCGAGCACGTTTTGGGTATAGTAGCCCTTGCGGATTTATGGTAGTTCCACCTCTGCTCTCATTCCTTTCCGCTATTTCCACTCCGTTATCTCGCGCTTTCCCTCGGTCACGTTTTGTTTAACTGTCTACTGCGCATCGTCCGTTCATTCGTATCCCATATATATATAATAAACATATAAACTTATCTCCATTTACTGCCACGATTTTTTTCGTATCCATCTATTACCATCTCCAATACTCATTCTCGTAAGATAAAATATTTTCCAATCACAGTTTGTCCATATCTCAACATCATACTCCTCACACAATTCACAAACTCACCATTGACGCGCTCATAATTTTCGTTTATACTTCCGACAACTGCTCTTCATAGAATTTTTTTGTGTAAACATCCATATCAGTTTTTATAAAAAGCGTATAAATATTTATATATCAAAACATTATGGAGAAGGTAGGTCGTGTTGATGCTCATCCTTGCATATTTATATGTGAAGCGTAGATGATGTCATCTTCTATTGTTTCGCTCTTCAAAGGGCGCATTGTCGCAATTGTGTCTGGTTGGATGACGAACATACAGGAATTACATAGCTCACACGCGTCTGTATAATATATGCACATCAACACCCAATAGTGATGATGATAACAATAACAATAATACCAACAACAATAATAATAATATCGATATATATCCATGGTTACCCGTGTGTATGTGTGGAGTAATGTAAGATGTGTATATGCACAGATGGGAGGATTCGGAGAACAGAGTGAATGTATTTGGGTGTCGTTACCTAACACGAATTGTAATATGTGTTGATGTTTGAATAGCTAAGCATATATGCGATATGTAATATGTGCGGATATTCACGTGAGTGGCGATTTGACGCAGAGTCCGTATGTATCGCATTTATATCTATATTTTCATCTGTAAACATGTGAGAGAGAAGAGAATGGAAAAGTGAATGGGGGTGGGAAGTTAGTGGGGTGTATACTGTGTGCAAGATAAATTAATGAATCTGATTACTAATTGCTACTTGGCTCGTTAGCCACACAATTGAAGTTGAACTAGTCGTTTGCTCGTTATCACCCGCCGTCTTAGGATAATTTATAGCCGCGTGGATATATTGTAAGGGGATTTTTGAGTGGGTAATTATCTAATTGTTTAAATTCGAGTGAAATATCTAATATTTGTAATAAATTATTATGTGATATCTATCGTGGTTGTTAATTGAGAATTATGGTCTTTTATTATTGGATTTTGTGAATTTTGTTTATTTGATCTGGGAGAGTTGGTTTATTACTTGGAGAGAAGTAATTTACGATTTTAATGAGATATTTCAGGAATTTTTATCACGGGGAATATTACGGAGAATGGGTTTTGCGAATTGTCTGTGTGAAACGATTCTCCTTTGAATTCAATCAAGAATCAAAGAAGGAATGTGAGTTTAATTTACATAAAATTTTTCGTGAATATGCAATTAAGTTATGTAAAATGGTTTGTGAAATATTTCATGGATACGATTTATCCTCATTTGACATTCTTTTTCATTGTGAAAATCATCTGTATCAATATTAAGTGGAATGAGCTCGCACGGGTTTTACATAGTACTAGATTTTATGTTCTAGACATTCTATTGAGTGACGTGATTTCGTTGTTTCTGTCGATTTTCCAATAAAAATTTGCGGTGAAACTTGTCACGGATAAAATGATATTGGAAATGGATAGAATTGAGAATCGTTTCTTCGCATTTCATTGCAAGTATCCAATTCCTAAAAGATGATGAGAAGAAAACAAACGGAAAAGGTTCGTGTTGGGTGTTTTTTTTTATTGGTAAACGCAAAGAAGCGAATAGTTCTTGATATTTTTCAACGTCGAACCGATAAGTAGACATCAGAAAGACTCAATGTACAGTGACACGTAATATCGATCCATGTTCACCCAGTCGACGTTTATTATCATACACGTCACCCTAAAATTCTTAGTCAAGATCGGTCGCGCGCTCATCGAAAATGCGAGGATGAGAGTTGGGTCGTCTCGCCGCATTCGGCGACCCCACCGCTTGGACAAATTTACTCTCAGGACTTCGTTGGTTATATACGTACCGGTTCGATAGACACGAGAAAATTGGTATATATGTATACGATTGGGGGTTGAAAAACGGGAGCGAGGAAGCGAGTTGGACTTCAACTCTCTCCGATTGGCGTAAGAGGTAAAGACAAGCCGATGATGTCATAGATTTGTGTCCGTTTTAAATTTGCGTCGGTCTATTGACGACGATCGAATTACTTATTGTCAATTATGTTTCATTCCAAACTGCATGAAAGTACTTCCATTAAAAATTCATTTAAATCTTTATCGAAAAAATAATAAAATTCCACTACATAATTTTTTATTGTTGAATTGTAGAGAACTTCAACCTTCGATGATGTTTCTTATCAGATTAATTATATTTATCTGTAATTTTGAGAGTTCAAATCGTTATAATTTGGGGAAAGATGAACAAGCTGGAATGAAATTAGCGAGTTCGTTTCATATATTCTATATAGTTGCGCAGTTACCCTCTAAAACGCCTTTTGCCCTTTCCTCAACTTTTCCCTCAACGTCAGAGGGTACAAGAGAAAATTGAGGGTCTGCTGTATGATCTCCCTGTGATTTTAATTGGCCATTCGATTCGAATAACTCCCATGAGGTAGAAATAGGAGATACAAAGAGAATACCCAAGTATTCGGATCCATGAATATTCATAGAAAATATTTTTCAAAAAAACGTGATATGAAAAATAATTTATCCGTCTATATTGCAGAATATATTTCTTTTTCTTCGGGGTTCAAAGCTGATTTGGTTTATATCTTCATAGTCGGTAGTGAAAAAAAAAAAAAAATGAATGTCCGTGTCTTTGCCGTTTCTAATGTCAAAGGGGCGTAAAGTGGCGCATCCGACCTCTGAGTTTTAGTCACGCGATATATCATGGATGGTTGGGATAAAATATTTGATTTCAATTCGATATTGGACGTATTTGATAAGTTGAGAGAGGGATGACAGCGTTGGTGAAGTGATAGTGGATATTGATTCAAGATTGCTTTCATGTTTCGAAGAAGACGACGCGAACGTTGTATGTGTACGGGGTTGAATGCATATGGCGCGCACCCGCTCGTTGAGAACTCAAAGAAGGGTGTGACGTATATATGTATATATGAATATATACTATAGCAAACCGTGAATATTCTGCTTGTTTGCTTGTCTTGCACTTACGGTGGGCGTTCTTGATACGTCGTCATGATAGAGCACAAAATACAGGGGGAGCATATTGAGTTGACAGATGTCAAGACGCTAAATGCTGTCTCTGTAAATACATAGATCAATTGAGTGTAATTCATTATTCATAAAAGCGAAGTATCTCAATAGACCGATGAGTCACATCGATTGAAATTTCTTATCGATAAGTTATTGGTCACGACATAAAACTTTATCATAGTTGGGAAGTTGGGGATGTGTCAACTTTACGAGTGACAGGGGAAAATTCGATATTTCAATGATTTTATATTTAATCAGATTTTAGAAGTTACACTAGAATTGTCTTTGTTATTCAAGATTTTTGAGTGGATCAATTGACATTTCAATTGATATTCGAATTTTATCGTATTGTCGCAGTCATTGTGATAATTTGTGAACAGCTATTAATTGAAGAACAAAAATATATTCATGAATATTTCTTTCCATTTGCCGAAGAAGAGAGTGAAATAGAAATGATATCTTTGAATATTCAGTTGGGTATATTTATGAGACAAAAAATTGTAGAGTGACAGTAACGATTTGAAAATACGAATTCACCAATGACAAATATGTATAGCATATTGTAGTAGTACTACCTATAACCCGGGGAAAAAGTTTGTGGAATAAAAGATTCGCGTTGGCCGTTCGTTCGTTGGCACGACGGAAGGAACTCCGCCTCGGGGGCCAACGAATCCTCGGTATAACCCATGTTTCCCATGAGGGATTTTCACCGACGACATATTTATTGCTTGGCCCTGGTGCATCCGTTTATATATGCGTATGGTTTGTGTATATCTATATACACAACATGTGTGTGTGTTTTGTTGTACACAGTCAGTAATTTGTGATGCATTCAGATAAATCAACAATACAGAATAAAAACTAAGAAAAAAAAATTACAAATTGGTCCAAGACAGTTTTGTTGTTGGTGTTTCCATTGGTAAATGTAAAATTTTTGCTTTTTTGTATTTATTTGTCAGTTTAACTTCCATTTGCTGGATTATTCTGTGACTGTGGATAAAATGTGGATTGTGGCAGCGCAATATCTAAAGAAGTAGATTCATTTGATTTTTTTTTTTTTTTTTCATATTGTCGAACAATATTCATCTGTATTTCTTAATTGAGATGGTTGACTGAACTTATATGACGGGAATTCATATAGTGGAATCAATCGTCACTAAAGAAGATGATTAAGGGATTGCGCTTAGATATTTAAAGACTTTTTGTATGCTCAGCACTCTCTTTCTGCTTTCTCATCCAATTTATCGATCACTTCAATCAGAACTGATTGTAATGAACTATATTGCGATTGATGTTTTTGCAATTGAGTTTGTTTAATAACTGAATCCTAATGTGAATTTCAAACCTGTGCCAGCCAGGTTCATATACATAGACTGTAATTTTTCTCGTTGACGAACTTATATAATTCAAATAACATCAAACAGAGTCAATCGCTAATGAGAGTATGTGCAAATTTAATTATAAATCGCAGAGTAATGCAGCAATGCACCGCAGCGAAAAAGAATGTCGCTGTTACTCTTTTCATTCTATTATATCCCATTCTCACAATTCTTTTGTCGAATTGAGTTCGAGTTACCGTACGGAATTAGCTCAATTGTAGCACGCGTGAGAGAAAGAGTACACGACGGCAGCTTCGATTTTTCATTGCAAGTTGTGCAAGCGTGTCGAGCACACGCGTTTTTTTTTCTTGCAGCCCCCTCGTTTTTCGTCACGTAGCGCACAGAGCGCGGATGGTGGCTCATTTTTTTCCTTCCTCTCTTTCCATATTTTTTTTTATTCTTTTTTTTGGGCACTATGGCACAGTGCGGCGTGCACATTTATATCCGTATGTTCACTCACTCACAAAATCTCGTTTTTTTCCCTTTTATTATTATTATTATTTTTTTCAAATTCGTTATTATATTTTTCTTTTTCTGGTATTCGTTTACACAAAATGGACTTGCATAATGGTCGCTTGTACACCGGGTCAAAAGTTCAAAACTTGTTCAGCGGCATGGTTTCATATATAACGAATGAAAACCGCGTATCGATTTCGTCGAGAATATACATGCCGACAGTATGCGCACACGAGTTCTTGTTATACATGTTTAACGAGACGCCCGAGCTGTCTGACGCTTTGTGATACGTCATGTCATGTCATGAAGTCACGGTGAATACTTCGACTGTCATATTTTTTTTCTTTTTTAATATAAATCGCGTACATTCGTTGACGTTTGAATTAATCAATACAATGAACACTGATCAGTCCAACAATTTGTTATATTCGTATTTTTTTTCGCAGATATTTCATGCATTTATTACATTAACGATACTCTTGTGAATTTCATCATTTCGAATTAATTGCGGGGAAATGAGTCTATTGAAAAGAAGTATTTGTCACAAAATTATTTGCGAATTCATGAGGCAGAGAAATAAAATGAAAAGTTTTTGATGGCAATAGAAAAAAAGATTCCAAGTGAAACATTTATTTTGCTTGCTGGGGATTTTTTCTTTCTATTTTCTTCGTGAATTTTATGTGAATAGTACGTCGAACGAATCGCGAGAATTGCACAAATTCTTGAGGTAAAAGAGGCCTATCTACTCGAAACTTCAGCCTAAGAATTTACCCGAAGAGAAGGAAACTTGGTGTAACTACTTACGCGAGACTTTTTCCAATCCTGATAGTCATGATGTGAGCGAAAATATATATATGTATATATTTGAACAAAAGGAAACTTGAGGATGTGGATGGATATGAAGGTGTATAAGCAGTGGGTTGTGCCACGCACTCACGAATGTAGCTCGATATTTTTACTTTGATTAGAACTATACATAATGAAGCCTAAATCGTTATGAAACATTTGTGAGAATAAAAATAGAATTGTTTTATATCACTTACTTGTACAACAACCTTTCCAACGATGATGTTGAAGGCTTCAAAATGAACTTTGAACTTTAAAAACTTTATTTATACGTTGCAAGGTTTGTAGACTGAAATGGTTAGTTATTGATTATTCTTGACACGTATTTGTTATTTATTTTTTCATTAATGTTGATGTAACTGAAATTCGACTACGTTGAATTTAATATGAAATCCATTTTGTGGAAACTTTTGACATTCCAAGTTGGAATTTAATTGTGATGCAATTCAGGATCGTTAATGTATATGACATATCAATTTATTGTTAAGTTTGAAAGTTTTTCAACGGTCGGTGTGTCGGATGATCGAAAAAATTATTTGATATGCATTCGGAGAATCATTCAAAAATGTGAACCAGTTGTGGGTTTGTCGAGATTTTATGATAATTCGCCGCTTTTTCTTTTGACAACATTTTTGGATGTTATTACGGTTAATTATTAAACGCAAGGGTTTTTCATCTCGTCGTGCAGTAGTTAAGGAGACGGTAGACGCCTACGAAGTGAGAGAGTGAACTGGACGTACGCGCAGACCGATTAATCACCTGGAGATTATTCCGTCTTGCTTGGAGTGTCCAAAGTTTCTATGAACATTACCTCTCACATCGTATACCAAAGTGAATTTTCTCTTATCCCCTTTCATGAATTCAGGAGCCGTCTGACTTGTAACGAGAGAAGGGAGAGATGGAGATAAAAAGAAGGGAGATTATTTAACTTGGAGAAAAAACGAATGAAATATATTAATTAAGACTATTATTATTCTTATTTGATTTATTCGGTGAGAAAATTTAATGGTCGTTGCACTCTGTTAGATGAATAAATTTTATATGAAAGTAGACGAGTAGATTGAGATCAATAAATGCATTTATCAATTGTTATATATGATGTCACTAACGTGTAAATTTGAATTATTAATTCTAATTGACAGTGCGAAATTTTAGAAGGAATCACAGTAATGGAAGTGAATTTAGAGTTTCGCGAAAGGTGAGCGAACCCTCCAGTCGGGTGCTATCTTTTGATGTATACATTTATGACATGGTGTAGTTATATTTAGAGTTACATAGATGAGGAAAAACGATATTCCACTGAATGTTGATGAAACATTTTTGCAATAGAGTTATCACAGGAAATTGAACACAATCCTTCAATTCGAATGAAGTAATTTTCGAAAATATTATTTAGCATTTTTCGGACTCGATGGAACATCAAGTTTATCAGCATTGAATTGGAACCGATGAATTGAAAATGATGTATCATGCAGGAGTTTGAAAACAAAATGTATTTCAAAGCTTGTATTTCACATGGATGAGATGAAATTTCTGGGCATTTGGAGCAAACTAAATGTTGACAAAAATATCTCGCGATCGTGCCCAAATGTTGGATTCAATTCCAGTAAATAAATCCGTTTGACAGCGATCAATACTGTGTGTTACAGGATTTGTGATTACATATTGTTCTGTTTTACAACACAACACTCGGATTGTCAATAAAAATTCATTGGACTTTTTTCGTCAATTTACCCTGCTTCGGCCCTTTTTTTTCACATCGTTTGTCGAAGCCACATAGATGTTGATGGGGGGTGAAAATAAAAATGCAAGAAATGCTGAATTCACGTTCAACTGCAATACACAATAATAACAAAACATTTATGGAATGAAAAAATATAAAAAGATAAATATTGATTAAATAAATATAAAAATGAATGAAACGAAAATATGTGAAGTAAAAAGGAGATGGTGATACTACTCGGATGGGCAATTTCCGTTGGTGTTTTCTTCTCTCTTTCAATCCCAATTGGTCGCCTCAAGCGAAAAATCTCGACAATATCTTTTCTCTTCCTCACTTCGCAGTTCACCTACATTTTCCTCTTTCGTTCTCAACCCCCCTCTAAGTATACAAACCATATTGCAAAATGGACATCTCAACATAAACACAAATACAGTCATATACATATGTGCGTTTCCATATACAATAAAAGATGAGGCTCCACAAAAAAAAACGTACCTGACATTTACTGGAATTGGATTGCGACTACTCCTTCGTCTCCAAATTTTTTTATTTTTTTTCACATAAACCGACAGACAGACACACCACGCACATACATACACTCACACATATCTGCATCATTTGATTTCTTCTTTTGATAGCTTTGCACTTTTCCGTGAAATTGTTCCACTCAAGATTTTTGCCGAAAAACATACGACAATAAAATAAGATTACATGATTCAACGTGGGTTATAGATTTCTCCGATAAAGTAAGGAAAAATGATTGTCCATGCACATGTGTGTATATGAGTACACATGTGGAATTATATATCGATATATGTTTGTATACAAGCGAATGTGGAAAAAAATAGCGTCAAACAAAAAATGCGCCACCGATATGGAAAATCTCCCTGGTGGGCAAATGTCCTCAAAACGATACGTGGGAATACAAGCACACACTTGATTTTATTATGGTTCCTCCCTTGGGGCGTTATTTCTAATATATACATGTATATATTTATACCCATCCCCGTACCTAGTGCTATACCTTTAAGAGCGATATTCAGCTGCTTCATTCGCTCAGTCTCGATACGTGATTCCATTTTTTTGTATTTTTATTCTTTGTTCTTCCTCCTTTTTTCTTTATTTCATGACATTATATTTGGTATATGTATGTACAGGGTATTATATATCGTGTACTGACTATACACGACCGTTTGTTAAATTGTTCTTGGGGGAATTGTAAATTTTTATCGGATACAAGCACGAAAGATAATAAAAACATCTTTCGTCGTGTACTCTTTGTTATCATTATACAGTATATTTTCATTTATTCAATATTTCACTTTTTATTTATTCTTTATATATGCGCTTGTTATAACTTCATGAATTCATTCGGATATAATTTATAAATAATTCAATTGAATTAAGTGTGCAGTCATATAAGAGGCAATAAAGAAGTTAGAATTGATAGTGAGGAAGGAAATAGATGGAGAGATGTGAAACAAGTATAATAAATAGTTATTCAAAAAATAAAAATAGATAAAACATCATTGGTTGAAGTGAGCGTAGAAATATTAATTTGAATATATTCACAAAAGGATTTGCACAAGTTGAGTCACATCTCTCCCCAAGGTTTTTCTCACGCAGTTGAAAAATCGTGAAAAGCTTCCGCCGCAAGTTTTTTTACGACGACGATTTAATGCCATATTCGTGTGAATACATATTT
>JABMBR010001864.1:0-30185 GCA_018881525.1 Meteorus sp. PSUC_FEM 10030008
ATATATATATAGATGTGGAGACGTGTGCCGTGTGCTCATACGTTTAGTCTCTCGCTCTTTCTCGTTCTCGCTTGCACTTACTCTATACTTGCGTAAACTCGCGGACGTTTGTCATTGTGGGTTTACACGGCTACACATAATATCTCACGTTTAGACCTCGGGGTTGTGTGCACCCAACAAATACCGCGGGGTTCCAACAACGTTCAAGATTATTACTTTCATAACTGTGTGTTATGTGCGTTGTTGATGTACAAAATGTGTACGTAACGGAAAGTGAATTGTAATTTGGTGATTATTTTTGATATTTTTTCTCTCATGTTTGTGTTGATGTAGGAATAATGATCGGGTTGTGTTACAGTTTGTTATTTTTGGGGGATATGATGAAGGACATTGATTTATCGTTGAACAACGATTGATTAACGAATGATGTACAGTGAATGGGGGAATATTGTGGATATGGAATAATTAACTTATTATTGTTTGGTGTAAAGTTGCAGAATGGATTTTCATCACGGTTGGGTTGGAAAATTTGAAGTCCATTGTGGCTATTGTTGTCAGATGTTGTTCTAGAAAATTGTTGTGAATTAATTCATAACGTGAAGAATAAAATTTTTTTTCTTGTATTATATTTCATATTTTTTTATGAATTTTTATATAGATGTAAAATTTATGTAGATATTATGCGAATTATGAAGTATTGTTTGTACGAGTATGTACAATATGTATACCAGATGTGTAGTTCACTCATTTGAAGTAGATGAGTCTCGTCAAACGAAATGATATTGATGTTCACGTTCAAGTATTAAAATGTTTTACATGCGTATCGTGTTTGACGCGAGTTGGAAAAATTGACGTAACAAACTGTTCAGACTTTTTTGTGAATTTCATTTGTCATTGATGTACTTGTCAAAGTATTTTGCATATAATCAACGTTCAAAGAGATTTTTTTTTCGTGTTATTGTAATTAATTGATATTGTCTCATGCATTCCAAAATCCTCAGAGATAAAACATTTTCACCTACTCCATGCGTACTCAATTATTTTTCTTCATGAAAAAAATTTCAATTAAATTCACAATAAAATTTTGTGAGTGGATATAGTGAAATTTTGATATGGATATTATTGAAATCATAAGTTGGAATTAATTGTTGAGATACGAGATATATTCAAAAATAATTGTCATAGTAACCAAATCTGCGATCCTCAATGAAAAATCGACACACTCTACACTAATGAAACATTTTTTCGAGAACTACGAATATTAATTATCACGAAAAATATTCATCATATTTGTTCATTTGTTGAAAATTCCATTAATCGTTGTACTTTTGCATGTATCAAGAAAAATTAATTCTACACAACGAGAAAAAAAATCACATCGCTGTAGCATTTCGATAAATATTTAATAACGACAATTCGAAATTATTTTAAACGTGACTCCAATCATTGCGATAGATATTTCATCTGACTTCAGTTATAATTAAATTGATTAACAACAGTTGTTAATTTTCATTCAGTTCTGAATGTATCGACTTTCCGGATATGACATCCAATAATTTTCTTAAGCAGTTGCAAAAATATTAATTCATATTCAACACTGCCTCACCACAGAACATGAAATACTAAATTTAATTTGCTACATTCTGTTCTGCACAAGATGAACAATAAAAAAAAAAGAAACAGTAAAAAATTACGCATAGTATATCACCACGAAATCCGAATTGAAGAGAGATAAAGTTAATAAACGGCATGTCCTTAATCCACGCGGGAAATAGAAGACGCATGCGTACATCCATATCCTCATTTACCTATATGCACACACGCGTTTGGAAACTAAATCAGACCAAATCTCCCAAAAGCGCTTGGGATACGCAAACGGTTGCGGTTTAAACTCAACTATCACCATGAAAATCTCTAAACAGCCGGCACCGCCCAGACAATTCGTCAACGCTATCTTTTTTCCTCGTGCACTCATTTCCTATATTATGGATGAATATATTTACAAATGGGATACGATAGGGAGACGAGTTGTCGCACGACTGTTTTTCGTCCAGCAATTTTAAAGAAAATCGTGGAAAATTTAGAGCCATCGCTCGCGTGCCACGATTGTTGGGACATATCGCGTGGATGTGCTCGGGACGGAGGGTTGAGGCTGCAAATGTTATCGAATCGCTTATCAGACGCGATGGCTTTAGCCGGATTGCGCCCAACGTCAACGACGTACTATATATATCCTCTTCCATATGCATACACATATGGTGGCTGTGTATATATGTGGATGGGTTGGGTTACATCGTCACCGTAACGTTTCTGTTACGAGCTGACAAATTGGTCGAGTTATAGATGCGTCTATGTCTTTCGTATACAGAGTCATATTATCATTATGAATCTTTTCCAACGTGCTTTTCACTTCTGCATCAAGTATGTATAAGTGTGAGTTTGGATGTATATGGAAGACACTCAGACTCGCACTTATGTCTTTCCTATTACTTCTTATATACGAGTACAAGACCAGGTCGTTGTGGGTGATTGGACCTGGAACATGCAATCTTTTTTGGTCATCATTTTGATCTCATTGTGGTGAGGTAGAAAATTGTCATAGGCAGGAATATCTCTGATGAATTCATGAGGATATTGCGATCTAAATGGTGTTGGAGAATTGAGAAGGGGATTTAGGCGTCAACTGAACAATTCATAGAAAATTTGATGTTTTTGGAGAGGTTTGGGGTTTTTTTTTTCCCTATTATTCTTGCGATTTTCTTTATCTTAGTCCGTAGCGACTGACTGGTTTAGGTGCTCATGTGCGTGTATACCTTTTCCAAGGAATGAGAAATTTTCATATTGATGTAGAATTAAGTTTTTCACTTCGCAATTTGTGATGGTGATGAGAATCTTTGGGTTGATCAGATTTGAGGAATAATTGATTGTAAATTCTATAATGTCAGGATTTTGTGAGAAGGATTGGGGATCTTTGACTACAAGAATCGAGGTATGCGAAAAATTGCAAGAAGATGCAATGATAAACCGGTGACAGTTCGATTAGTGAATAATGGTACATGTTGAACATTCAAAGTTCAACAACAAAGTTTGAGAATAATATAACAACAAATTATAAGCGCACGACCTCCAAAAACATGCGACAGTACGATGTCACATAATCAACGTTCGCCTGGGCCATATGAAAAAGGAACCAAGAAATCTCTTCTGCTAATAAAAATATCCACCAACTTCATCGATCGATGAAATTCTCTCATCATTCCCAATATCTCACGAAATAGAAACTGAAATATTTACTCGAACGTGACCGCATGAATACTTTCCCCCACAAAAATCTGAGAATATTCAACACAGTGACAATAGTGACATAAACTAAACGAAAAAATTCTAATCCATATACATATACACAAAAACAATGAGATGAACAAACGGACATGAGTATATAGGGGTGGAGTACAACCCAAGCTCCACCAGCAGAGCGCGTGAATTCGTTTACTTTCTATTACTTTGTTTTATCAAGGGATGAGATCATTACCCTACCCATTCTCGCGTGTCTTTCTTTTCTACCCTTCTTATTCTTCTTGTGCCAACGACGTCTTGCATCGTTATACCTTTTGGTCGCGGAAATTTCCTCCCGTCTCGCTTCTCTTCTTGCTCAACGAATAATACGCCTCCTTGTCGCCTCCGTTGCGACAGTAATTTTACTTAATTAAATTCCGTTCTTTCTGCCTTTGGTGTCTCGTGGAGTTTCGCAATTTCCCGTTGAAAAGTCCACCATGTACATGCATATATATATATTTAATTATGTATACATACATAGATACGTTTCAGTGTCACTCAAGAATGGAACACAATGTCCAAGCTCCTACACTTTTACAAAATCTATTTGTTATTGCATAATAAATATCTATCAAACAGGACACTTGAATTCTTCTTTAGAACGCTCTGCTTCAATTTATAAATAATGAGCCACCATTTGTCATTTCTCAAGTGCATAGTGTTTGACTGTACGATGAGGGAATTAAGGGGATTTAACCTGGGGAATTAAGGCAAAAGAGTATCGCGTAATGTTACACGACCCTTTTTCTTCTCTTCGCATTTCCACGCCCTCTCATCATCCGGCTCTCAACCGCGCGCGCTTCACTCGTTCATAACAATCTAGATCTTTCTCTTATTACCACTTCATTTGCAATTTACATCTATCACCAAGTAGGGAGAAGAAAAAAAAAGTAATTAAATATTTTCAAGTATAAAAATATATTATTGTTAGTATGATAATAAACGTCATGAAGACTTTTTTTGGAAAACGTTTGTGTTGCCGACTATAAAACAGGATGCGAATGAAAAATGCATGTGAATAAATAAATGAATTATGGAATAAATAAATAATACATGAATATATATATAAATGGATGTATGAAAGGTGGTTTTTGATGTTGGCTCGATCGTTGTTTACTTCAAGTTGTTTGATGGCACACGCGGTCATCGGTTAAAGTGTGTGTAAACGCATGACGACCCCCTGGCGTAACGTAGAATTTTTAATGGCAACCATACACTCTTTAATGCCTTTTCATGCACGCTGACCAGTTTGGGTTTGGAGTTATTGTCCTTCCTAGTATAGTAATTTTTACTTACACCACACCACATGTTGCTGTGCCAATGAATACGTGAAAGAAAAGAAAAGAAAGTAAAAATGAAAATTGAAAATATAATGTGAGAATGGGGGGAGGGTGTATAAAAAGAGAGGAAATTAAGAGTCGTTTTTCGGTTGTAGGGAGTATAAGAATGCTCCTTGCGGCATGTAATCAAAATTTTGTTACTCTTAACGTGGTAAGGGATTTAATAGCGGCATTATGCTGTTATATTTTCTCGTAATAACGTCAAAGATGTGATCTACCCATGAGTAAAATTGTGCATCATTGCTCAGTTAAACGATTCAATAATTTTATAACTTTTGCCTGCGGTATATGTTGTAAAACAAAAAGAACAGAAATATCCAAAACCACAAGTAAAATATAATGTTTTTAATGGGTGTGTTATTAGTTGGGTACAAAGTTATTTTAGATGATACTGAAATATATGATCTTTGGACACAAAACAGTTTGACTGTTGTAACTTGCGCGAGATGAGACTACGTGGAATTGTTAAAATAATATTTTCGTTTTAGTGGAATTTTGTTGGTTGTATTAACCTTCAGTGTTGCAGTAATGGCGGAAGTATTACTGAGATTATTTTAGTTGTGACAGCTATTTCAAATTTTTGTGGAGCATAGAAACTTTTGTGATATTGTTGGGACAAAAATTGCGCTTGTGGCCACTATGATATGAAAATTCTTTCATGTGGAATAAATTTTGAATTTTCGTACGTATTTTTTGGCATATTCTTTCACAATTGTGATGGTAATATAGTGAAGATATCAGAATAATAGTTAGGACAATGAAAATGGTGAGTTCGACTAGAAAAAACAGTAGGAGTGTGTCTGATGTTGTTTTATTATCGCAATGAACAATGACAATAATTTTTGTTCCATATTTTTATCATAACTATCGCAATTTCTATCCATCTTGTGTTATCATCACTGGTGATCTGAGAATGCAATGTCTCAGGACTACACGAACTTGTAGCAAGAAAAATTTGTAATTGTATAAACAATTATTATTCCAAAGTCATCCCCATCTTTCCTCTTTAGTTGTACAAATACAACAGCAGTGAAAATTTTAGCTCAATTACACTGTGACTTTTAGTGCCACCCTACTACGTATGAACCTTTTGATCATCAATCACAATGCAATGCAGTGAATCGAACAACCTTCAATCTACTCTGAAGTAGCCAAACTTTTTCATAACCTTCACAAATTTATTTTCCTCGTTGTCAATGATTCCCGATGCCTCTCTATGAATTAAATTCTGAATCAATTTTCTCAGAGGAAGTGAATTCTTCTCCCCATCTAGAAACAAAATCCACCACATTCCACCGCATATTCATTAGACGTCATCTAATCTCAACATAACCAACTACCATTACGCTGAAAATTATTACAAATTTCGTTGACGTGATAAAACAAAAATTGAAATCTTTCGCATTTAACATAATGTAATTCAAATATGCGGACGCAACACAGAATCGTTTACAAAAACCAATCGGTGGAAATAATCAAAATGACACGCGAGCTTTCTCCCTTTCTCACTACAATGCACCACCACAGTCTGATAATCGCACCACACACACAGACATAAATCGATTTACATCACGAGATATTTGAGTGTATCGTGGATATAAACGCATTACATATCTATATTATATCCAAAAAGTTATCGCACTGAATGAAAACAAAAGAAGAGCAAAAATGGTACACGGAAATGAATACTGATATGAGCGTGCGTTTTGAACGGAAACAGAACAAAAGTATTCCGGATATTGGTAACACGTATTTGTCATGTCTGTATTGAATGAAGCGACCGGACCGAACCGGATTGCACTATCAATTGAAAAAAAAAAAAAAAAATTACATTTCTTTTTTTTTTATATGAGTTGGTGAAATCACATTCAGAGGGCTTTTAAATAATAAACAAACATGAAAAAAAAAAAAAATTCATACAACCAAAAAATGTTGCATCAATATATGTATAGCGTCGTGAATTTTCGCGGATGAAAGAAGCGATAAAAAGTCAAACAAACGAATCAAATTAAAAAAATAATCACAAACACACATATGAATGAGTCACAGTGTGTTAACCAAAACCACACATGAATAGAGAATGAATAAAAAGTTATATTCGCACGCATATATACAATATACATATTGAAAGGTTAAGAATGGTGCGTTATATGTGCGAGCGGGTGTTAAAAATACGATGCGAGTGAATAATGCGGGGAAGTGATATTATAATAGCGATAATGAAGATGGCTGGTGGGCCTACCTTGGTCGAAAACAAGGCAGCGTGTGGTCTTGGCAGCGAGTCCCGGGGGCAGTGCGAACCTGTAGGCCGGGCCCAGTGACAGCCCCAGCCCCAGACTGAGCGCCTCCGCGCCGCATCGGCCCCCGAACACAGGCCCCACTAGAAATTACCCACACAATATAAAACATTTCGTCATCATTCATCATCATCATCATTAATATCACCAGAATGGCAACTCAAGCTCATTATGGACATCGACGAAGCATTTTAAATAAAATATACTTCCTCGATAGCCGCATTATCAATTGATAATCATCTACATGAACACATGTGTATATTAGTTTTATAATAACTACATAAACTAACGCGCATACAAAAAATAAATATCAACCCCAAGATTTTTTTTTCTTTTGCGTTTTATTACAGTTCACTTTAAATTCATCGACGGGAGTGTATCGCTTTTTTTTGGTCTTCAATATCTGACACGTGTCAACTTGTCGCGTGGCCCCTTTGGATCTACTATAAATACAGATGTATTTACGACATAATAATTCAATCCACCCCCCTATGACTTCATATCATTTTTTTTTCCATCATAAATATCGATATTTATTAAAAGTATATCCAATTTTTTAGGCCTCAATGCATAGCACGTGTTTTTTAGTGGAATAAAATTCCACGGAAGAGCGAGCATTCGTGAGGTAATGCTGTCGGCTTAACATACTCTCTTTAAATTGCGTCTTTGAGATGCAGAGCATCGGCTGGAATGAAGAGAAGAAACGGTAAAAGGTTGGAATAAACGAGAGAGAGAGAGAGAGACATTGAGGATGGTGGAAGCCTGACTCGGCGCGTTGCCTTTGACTCCTCGGTAGCTTACACGCTGATTAAGACACCCGATACAATTAGGCGGTGAAAAGGGCCTCAAAAGATGCGAAAGATCTCGCTACTTTTAGCTCTCATACTGTAGTTGGTTGGAGAGTGTAGTCAATGTATATATAGAGAAAGAGGGAGAGTGAAGAAAGAGGAAAAAATTACAGGGGAAGTGTAGGAGTCTTGAGGCGCATACCGGGAGTCCTCGTCGGTGAATACATTGCCGCTCTCAACGCGCTTGGTTCATCCCAATGGGCGCTTTAAGTTTTACTTTCGATGTGTATGTATGTTCAAGTACATATGTGTTCGTGTGTTTGAATCTGTGGGACTCTGTAATAATCCCTGGTTCTTACTGTTGTCGCACGAATCAACAATGTGCTTCGTGTCAACGATTCACTCACGAAAATTGGTGGATTGGTAGTCTTGCTCGTATAATTCAACTGTTGGTGAATTTAAAATGGGATATTTTATAGTCGCGCGTGTCTTTATGTGTAGATTATGTTTTTTTTTCTTTTGTGAATGGTATTCGATCATCTGGTCTCTTTCAGCAGTTTGTTTGAGGAGTTAGGTGAAAGTCTGAATGTGATTAGATTGATTTTTGATGTAGTTTTTGATTTAGATAAAAAAAATGTAGATAGACTTCCGATACTGTTGTGATTTCTATCAGAAATTTAATGACAATCTTCCTGTTTGTGAAGGATTTGATGTTGAATACGTTCGCCGAGGTTGATTAGAATTAACTTGGTATATTGATTGTAAGAAATTTCGATTGATGATTGTCGAGTTTGGCTACGTATTGAAGGGGAATGCAAACACAGCGGCAGGTTCATCTACACGTAGAATATTGTCCTGTTTGTATGAATGACGAAAAATGAAAGACCCTCATGAGAAGTCCCGATCTGAACATCATCAATGCATCGTCAGTTTTCCGAGAAATTATTGACACGAAATGTCAATTCCAATTAAAATCTTTTCACAATGAAGAAGTTGTGCTAAAAATTCACATGGTATAACCAAAATGAATTATAATCAAAGTCACAACAAAGTAGTGACACATTTCAGCGAAACCATTTACAATTTCTATTCGTAGGTCCATTCTCAATATAACAACAACAGAACAGATCATCCACTGTTGAAAAAAAAATTTGAAAATCAATAAATCAACATCGACATCGGATTAAACTTCTTTCCTCTCAGGATGATACGCAATTGCGAATCACTACGACGATTCATCGATCGGATCTGCTTCAACTATTGATGAATCATGTTGCTA
Organism: Meteorus sp. PSUC_FEM 10030008; assembly: GCA_018881525.1. Classification (NCBI taxonomy): domain Eukaryota; kingdom Metazoa; phylum Arthropoda; class Insecta; order Hymenoptera; family Braconidae; genus Meteorus; species Meteorus sp. PSUC_FEM 10030008. Next base: position 9,041 of record JABMBR010001864.1, read on the forward strand.
TGGATGAATTCATTCACAGAATTAAGAAATGAATACAATTTCTCTATCTAAAAGTATTCATTAATAAATAATGAAAATTTCATCGTTACTGATTGTTTCATGTCTCTAACAATGGCATATCAGTGTTGCAAATTTACACATCCTGACTGGAGATCAATAGTAAACCCAATTATGCAATATTACATAGCTTTGAATGTTTACATCACGTAAATGCAATCTCCTTCACAGCGTAAATTTCATAATGTCATATTAACAAGCTTTGTGGTAATTAAAGTGAATAATTATTGATAAATCGTTGAACAACTCATAGAATGAAGCTACACAATCTACAATTTCAATACCCGTTCCGAAAATTCACAATGAAACAAGCGGACAATTGACCAATAAGGAATAGCGATTTCAAATTTTCAAGATATCCATCTCCAATGCGATATATTTCAACCCACAAGCAATATCTCCCTTTTATTAGCAGCAAGAAGAGAAAGAAGATGGATATATTGTGAAAATACGTCGTCCATAAAAGGCACGCAACGAATATATATACAGATACAGTAGCGCGGCGTGCGTGCGAGAGACACACGACGACTTGGCAGCTGACAGTCGTGATCCTTGCGATCTTAATCTCGACAGAGAGTTTCTTCACGGAAGGAGAGAAGTCTGGAGTTGTGCACAGGATAATAAAAGAAATGAAACAAACATCGAGACATAGTCTTTGATCGGGCAAGCGGGAGGAGAAAAAAAAATTCAAGAATATAAAAAGGAAAAAAAAATAAGTAAATAAATAAAAACCGTGAGTTTCATAGATTGAGAGGAGGACGAGAATCCGTCGGACACTGGCAGTCGAAGATTCGCTGGTCGTATCGCGCACGTTCAACCGAGCGTGCATCGTGAAACACCCTGAATTATTCATCGGATACTCCAACAGACTCGTTTAGTCTCTTTCTCTCATGCTCACTCACAATTCTTTTCGTCTCCGCCGCACATTCACAACCACACCCTCAGGCTAACACCGTAAACGGTCATCAAATAGTTCAATCTATTTTTCCTTTTTTTCCATCTTTGACTCTTTCCCTTTTTCCTTTATCCGATACATCATGAACAACAAGAAAATTCATTCTAAAATTGTTATTGCACGATCATGAAACACATGCAACTTTAATGTACCCAGTGGTATATATTGTATATATACATCATATGGAAACTGATCGGGCATCGAGTTCACGAGTGGCTTCGGTTGCATCGAGTTATATGCTTCACTACCCGTCGTGGGATCTTGTTATCCAATCCCGATGTGATTACTACTGCATACATATGTTTTCCAGTATGTTGAAGCGCTCTATTTTGTACCAAATGAACATCACGAGGCGATCAAATCGACTCAGATTGCGTCGTCAATAATTATTATTGCTGTTACGTTGTACACTACAGTGGACATATTTATTGCAGTGGTGGTGGATCCACAAAATCTCTCAAAGTTAGTGACGGTATTCAATAACTGAAGTGCTCTCCTCATTGTGTTTGTATCATTTTGTAACTCCATTGATCTATACAATATCGATAAAAATAAATAAATGGATTATCGAGAAGTTTTTTCGTATAAAAACAGAGTAACCTCATCGATATTTTACATTGGGAATTTTTCAATGGTTGAATTCTAGAAAGTTCATAAAGTTCAGCTGGATAGAACGTCATGAAATGTGGCGTTTTTTGACTGATGTGATTCTGGATATTTTGGATGCATAAACCAATCACTATTCCACATGTTTGAAGTAGAACGAAACTTTGAACTTGCTGGTTGAAACACTTTTGTCGAACGCAATCTAACCATTGAACTTCTGAGCTTCTGAAAAATGTTTATCACAAATTCACAAATTTCCACAAGACATTTTTCACTTCAATTTTAATATTTCAATTTCATTTCAGAGCATCATCCGAACTTGATTCAAAACGATTTGGAACTATTAACTGAAATTTATCTGCCATTAGTGGTTGCCAAGTCGATGAACATGCGAATGAGATAGATAATACAATTGAAATTGGACTACTTTCATAGAAGTAACGCAGTTATTCAATTTCACTTTGTGTTCAGTATCATTTGTCGGTCTTCATTATCACCATTATTATTATACCACATATACGCATGTGTGGATGTGAAGATGATCAAATTGTGGCGATCAAGTGCCAATATGTTTTCTCAGGCTGTTCAAATTTCATGGTGGTTGATATTTCATACAGAGCTGGGTAACGGTGGACCCTCTATCACCACCCCATTCTCACCCTCTCCGCTCACCGTCCTGTCTCTCACTCTCATTACATTGTTAACCTGTAGATCACCAACATATTGTGCAACACTATCCACACACACTCAATACATGTTTATGTACTTTGGTCGTGAAGTGTATATCCTTGAACTTTGCGTGCGGTTTCGCGTCCGGGCTGATGGTCCTTTCAATCAGACAATCTGGCAACTTTCTCGCTCCCTCGTTCACTGCAGATTTCGTGTCCAAAATCACATTGACAATACATCACAATTGGAAAGCAGAAAAATATTGAGGAAATTCTTTCACAGCCGTGTCATTAACATTCGCTTTGTATGTTCATGATAAATTAAAATTGTATCCAGGAACGCGGATTGTGCGCGTTTACCGTGCACGCCTCAACAATTTCACTCAATTTAACTCTTCATCCATATGCACACAACATCGAACACATTCCGTTAGAAAACCGATTAAGACTTAACTGCACAATGTACATAAATGCATACAACACGCGAATATATCGTCGAATGAATGTCCACCATTGTTCGCGAATCGTGAGAGCACCGTGAGAAATATCTAAGAGTGTGTTTAATGCATAACGACGACGTAAATTCGATGTAATTAACGTAATACTTAAATTAATGCAATGCATTTACAGAAGAAACATTCACAAACACGCAGTGTGTGAATGTGTGTTCAGAAGGACCTACACAATCGATGGGACACAACGCATTGAATGAGGGAGAAAGGGAGAAAGAGAGAAATGGAGAAATAGAGCAAAAGAGAAAGGGGGATGCAGTGTTGCGGGAGCTTTATTCGTGATATCCAACCAGTCATCGAGACTTACTCTGCTTATACGTGGGATTACATTGGTATTACCAGTAGAGGACAAACCTGGCTTTCGTTATACGTGGGATCCGTACGATAAGCTGGGTGAACAAGTTGCCCTTTTCTCCGTGCATACACACTTGTTAAGGAAAATTATTGGATAGTTGTAAGAATCGAATTTATATCGATCTCATTTTGCATGTTTGCATAAATACTTTTCACTTCATTTCTTTCAAATTTCTCATTGTAGAATCAATCGCTGTGTTTATCAATAACAAATCGTGAGATAGAGTGACAAAAAATGTATTTAGTGAACGACCAATATTTTTATTTAAGACATTTGAATAATATCATTGGAATTGAAATTGAATTCGAATAGGATAAAAAAGAAGACAAAAAAGCGTCATAAATATGTTTGGAAAAAACGTGTGGATCTTTCTTCCCCTTTTTTCCGTTTTCTTTTTTTTTCCGGGAGAAGTGAAACGAAAGGAGCAAAGAACCCAAGCAGACTACTTAAATCTCCCGCATATATCCTTTATATAGGATAGTACTGATGTACGCCAAAGAATTTTTCGGTAGAGATTTTTTTACGTTTTTTTTTCTCTTCGTCTTCTATTCCTTTTTTTTTTCTCCTACTGGCTCCTATCCTTCTTTTCGTACTTGACTAACGAGTCTTCCCGTCTGTTGAATACTTAACGGAATGCCAAGGGGGTTGATCTCATCCCCGTATTTTTCCCTTATACGAGTGGTGGCCCAGTGAGGCACGAGAAGCTCTCGGATCTCTTTTCCCCTGTAATTAATTTGAGAAACCGCTTTCACTCAAGCTACTTGCACGATTCACAGCGGTAGATTTTTCTCTCTTTTCGCCATCTGTATTTTTTATTTTGTGTTTTCTATTCGCACACGGATGACCTTTTTCCAACTGATATCGCTCGTTTATCCTTGTATATATTTTTCTATACTTCATACCATCCCTCGTGACAATTTTTTACGACTCATGTTAGACAAGAACGGCTAAAACGAGAGTACGCGAGGGGTATGAAGAAAAAAAAACGAGGGTCCTACATCGTCGATATATATATCTTACACGTAATCCGAGATTTATCTTGCAATTTTGCTCGCAAGTTTAGCGCCTCTTTGTTCGTAGAAATATCTCAAGCAAATTTTTTTCTCGTTTACTACGTCTTTCGTCAATATCGATTCACGCAAATTCAACTAACTACTTTCTTTCATATGGAGGAATCGAAACGGAAGAGCATTAATGTTCCATTTCCTGTGCAATTGAATCTGCATTGAGAATTTATTTTTTCAATTCATCAACACAATGGAATGAATTCTTTTCATTTCTGAGAAAAAGTTGAATAAGGCTGCATAGTTGAGATTGACAATTGGATATCGCTTCAGAATTTTACTCATTCCAAGAATATTTTTTCAATTCTAACTTGCACGAACTTAAAAATCCCCTGCAATTCATAAATCGTGATGCAAAACTCCAAAAAATACTTTACATCAAAATATTAAAATACAAATTTTAATAAAAATTGAATCAATGTCTTCTCTTCAACAAATTCAAACGGAGAATGTACAACATACAAAACAATTCTCCAAATCTTCGTTCAACTATCTCTTTGGAAAACTCATGTTCGAAATTATTTGCAATATAACAACATTCTCTTAAACTCACACGAGCAATAATAAAAATTACAACGAAAAAAAAAGGAGAATTTTTCCTTAAACAACCACGTGCAAATGCGAGCAACGAATTGCTGATCAAAGAAGATAAAAAGAATGAGGTGTGTGAGATATTCGAGAAACCGTTTATTACATGAAGGAGCGAAAACGATAGCAAATATTTTGAATAGTACAACACGCAGAGCGGCAAGAACGCAAGATTGTGGGTGAGAGTGCGAGGAATAAGCAGAGAAACGGCAAGGGCGGTCTGTACGTTGATGCGAGAGGTGGAGAATTTCAAGATGCATTATTCATAGGCTGTGAAAAGATACGATATGATCCAATATGTGACTCGAGTATAGCCCCAACCGATCCCCAAGAGTAAACGTTCGAATTTCCTGTCTCTTTGTCTTCCACTCTTTTTCTCTCTCATATTGCGATCCTAAGCTGCTAGAAAATTGACGCTCAGATTTTTCGTAATTTTGGATATTATCCGCAGCCTTTTTTCACACCAGATATACAACACCGATTCGCCTTTATAGAATTGTACGAAGTGTGGTGGCTTACAAAATAAGCCGTGGGATTTATTTTGCGTGAGAGAGAACAGTGGTGAAATAAAACGCGCCTAGTTTAGTTCAAAGATACACGTGGGTGTGTTTATGTGTATTTGTGATGTGGCCAAAGAGCAAATGAGATAGGTGTATTGCTCCATTCTATTCTATTTCTCCTTTTGCAAACCACTTTCGGTTTCGCGGTGAGTGCCAAGGTAGAGAAGACGGTCAAGCGACAACGGATTGCGCGTTCGACGAGCGGCAGCCGCATCCTCTCTCGTAGTATTAACACACAATGAGATACTTTTGTTTTTGCGTTTCATTCTCTCTCACTTCATTCCTTTCTCTTTGTCTATACGATATTCACAGCACACATATACTTTGGCAACTTGGTTCCTGCCACTGAAGTCTTTCATACCTACCGGGTGATACTTTCATTCTTTTCATGGAAATTGTATTTTTTTATTTTCGCTCATTTTTAAATTTTCGTTTGTAAACTACGATTGTAATTATTTTATATGTTATAATTATTTCGTGTTTTTTTTTCTTCATTTGTTCGATGTGATAAATTTGTTGATGACGAGGGGATTTTCATCTCATCTGAAATATTCGAGATGAGTTTTTTTTTTCATGGTTCACCCTGTTTGCATCGTTGGAAGCCCCTTTCGCGCGTGAATAAAGAGACTCCAACAACTCAACGCAATTCTCTCTCACTTGCACCGACAGTTTCACACTGGCCCCATTGTATGCGGACGCCGTTGATAAATTACCGAATAATTGTCAAATGTGAGAAAACGAAATAATAAAAAAGTGAGGTGAAAAAAAAAGGGGGAACGAAGGAGAACCGCGCAACAAAAGCGAGACAGAGAGATGTGACGGGACAAGAAGAAAAGAAATGGGAAGAAAAAGACAATAAAGCTTATTGGTATGGGGGCGAGTGTTTAAAAAAATGCCACAGTCATTGTACATTCCGTACGACAATTTTTACGAGAGAACTCTTAAAATGCTAACGCAAAGTTAAAACGTACAAGAGTGCGAACGATCTATATAAATTCGTTCAGAGAGAGAGAAGGAAAAAAATTGAAATAAAAAAAATATATTCGAAGCCAAAGTCGAAATAATTTGTGGAAACACAAAGAGACACTGTGACACTGATGTAGAGTCGAGTCTGATAATTTATCGATTTGAAACAGACGAGCGTGAGACTGAAAGACTAGAAAAAAAAAAAAATAAATGAACAACGAAGAAAAAAAAACAAAAATGAAATTTGATCTAAATATTAAAACGAAATGAATGTAAAAACAAGAAGGAATGAGAAACTCTAATCAACGATTTAATCTCGTCGAAACGTTTTGAGTGAATTTATTTTTCTGTTGGCTCGTGACCAGTTGACAACCGAACGCGAATGAAATGAGAACGACAAAATTAACAATAAAAAAAAAAAATGGAATGGAAGTGGAAAAAAAAGGGATTAATTGCTTAATTGGATCAGCACGACGAACGTCAAAGAGACTCTCGGTCGAGATTAACAGACGATGAGACATAGCGTGAAAGGAAACACGAATGATGGTGGTTGATGCTGATGGGGTCAGCAGCAGTATGATGATTAAATCAATTTGGTTTTTTTTCTACCAAAAAAAATTATTCACTTTTAAAAAATAGTCAAATACAACACGATTTATCGTAAACGAATTTTCTACAAGGAAAAGACTTTGACAAACACCCTTGGTCTCTGTGATTTCAGTTAATTGTCGACAAAGCCATTTTTCACTCGACTAAAATGTTCAAGAGGAAGAGCAAGGGGTGAACGAGGGAAGACGAACTCGTAAATATCCCCCAAGTGTCACACAAAAGGGCTAAAGGTTGAGATGTCTCACTTCACACAGCTTAAATCCCAACTTTGAAAAAGAACATAAGATCGAACAAGACATAAAACCAAGAGTGGAAGCTCTTGTGAAGTTTGTTCTTTTTCTGTAAATAACCCAATCATAACGATGTGTAGGATAAAACAACGTCCATCACCATTCAGAGGTACACGAAACTTCTGGCGGATTACGAACGAGTTGACATCATTGGATCTAAAAATATCGCTCGTTTGGTGAATGACTCTCCATTAAAATTACCAATAAACTTCGTCAATCGTCATACAGCTGTTCTCATCCGATTTTCGCTCTTTATTTTCTCTTCTACCCACAAAATCCAACAATTCACGCAATTGGAATTAGTCTTTCCATTTGTACATATGTTTCAAGTATTCCGACTGATCCCCAACCCTCTAACCAGTATCACACCCTTGAGCGATTCTGTTTTGTCGTTGAGAAAACGAGGGAAGAAACAAAACAGGGAGAGCGGGAGGGTGAGAAAGTGGCCGATAAATAGACGAAGCTCACCAATCCTATTTTGATCCTCCAATAATACCCGATGTATCAGCATAAATATTTTCATGACAACCCCAAACGATTTCTTTCTTTTTTTCTTGTTCTGTCCAATATCCATCAAATTCGTCAGCTCACACAGAGAATTATTGATCAGAGTAACCTGAATAAATCCGCGATTATACATTGTTACATCCACAAATAAATATATTAATAATATTGTTTGATTTCCACATAACGTAACGAAGCGGGAAAACGCCACCGCGAAACACAGGGCATTTGGAGAATTTCCTGACTGACGACCGCAGTTATTATGAACGAACGCTGGCACATTGCTCTCGCGCGCGGTCACGCGCCACATCAGCTGATGGTGACAGTTCAATTCGAACTTTAGTGTTCGGCGGTTAGAAATGTTAGCCACAAAACCGCACGCGTGATTTCTGTCTATCGCTTTTGGAGCCCACTCCCCTCACACCTCTTTCTCCACCTTCCCTATTTCATAAACTACATCCTACATACTGAAATCTCAATTCATTGTACAATCTCCAATAAAAAAAAGAAAAAAAAACATGAGGAAATGATTTCACACAGAAATAACTGAATAAAACGTCGAAAAATTTCTCAGCACAAAAAAAATTCAACATTGATCGATCGAAACAATTACAAATTCGCGACAATTGATATTGTGGTGTGCGATGGGGTGACAATGGTCGAGTCGACGATGTTATTCAACGCACGGAGAACGTCAGGAAGAAGAAGCGAGAATAGATAAAGGGATAGATAGAGATAGGGAATGAGAGAGCAGAAACGCCGGACGATACAGAGATTTGCTTCCCTCAATGCGAGCACGTTCCTCTCGTGACAATCGCAACACATACGGGGCATTTGGCCGCGGACGGCTCGGCAGATTTGCCAATTTGCCGCAAGCGTTATGTAGGTGGTTACCGATTAACATGAACGAGACGAAGAGAAATAGACATAGTGAGAGAGATACGGCGCGCGAGTGCGTATACGAACGAGATTCGAGCGAGGCGATGGAGGCTGATGTGCGGTTGAAGAGATTAATATGCGCGCGAGGCGCACACCTCCGCTTGCCTCTACCTCTTCTCTATTCTATCTTCTTGTCTCTCTTTAGCTATCGGCCAACTATAAACATTTCTCTCGCACCCGGATGCTGCACAAACTCACCCTCTCTCACTCATTCTCTTGCTCTTCGCCGTTTACGCTCTCGTTCTCTTCACGATTGCTCATTCCACGCTCGCTTACTCCAACGGCGCATTCCCCATTTTGCCCTATATATGTGCATACATATGGGTGTATATAGAGAGTTGCTCGGCCGCACATTTGCTCACCCTCACCTCACCCTTCACCGCGTGACCATTTAGTAATTTCTGTCACGAGTCGAGCGGTCGACGCCGTCGAGCGGTTCACTATGAAACGAGATATATAATATTTATTATGTCGGTGTACGTTTATGCTTGATGATGCTCAGGTAAACTGTAACTTTATCAAGGTAATTGGTAATACTTATGAAAGGGTAATCCAACTATATCTTGTGTGACACTTTCTATTTCTTCAACCCTTTTTATTACTAATGGTATTGGGATCATTCGATTATCAAAACCATTCGTGTTTCACATTTTATGTTGATTTGAAGGGGATTCTGCTTTCGTTCAGCTAATGCTAGCTGTGATGCTTCCTCCTTCTTTTTCCTCAAGAGTTTTGATTACTAGAAATAGTTCGAGAATTTGAATGGATAAAATTTTGAGTATCATATCTCATCTCGTTTTTTTCTCGAGAGATAAAATTTGATTAACCACGGCGATATGTGATCAGCATTTCTATTATTCAATTGCATTTATTCATTGATATGATTATGTTTTGATTCAAGATTTGCTGAGAGGATCAATTTAGAATCAACGATGATTGCATATTGGAACTTGACATTCTGCCACTGTTGGCGAGGTCTTAAATTGCAAGAACTAATCTCTTATTCGTTGAAAAATAAATTACCAACAATAGAATTACAATGATTGGACATATTGTATAGGCTTTCCACTATTCATTGAAAACTGTGACATCAAAAATTCAGAATTCTTAGAAATGCGATTGCGATTTCTCATCATCTCGAAAACGAAAATAGCTGCATTGACATTTTTTGAGTTGTTCATGCATTTTGTTATTATGAACATGACAATTCTCAATTTTTTGTTTTTTGGAGTCAACACCAGCCAATTCATTTTACTCAATTCATCGCCATGTCACACCAGATAATCATCAACCAACAAGCTGAAACAACAATCATCCACCTTGTAATGCAGCAACCCTCCATTGTCCAGTTATTCAATTGTCATGGAGTAAAGAATGCTCGGACACTCAATATCACCCAACCCTTAAATTCTCCCATGTTTATTAATTTGTCCATCGTGAAACTTCCAAAAACATCAAGAAAATCAGACTTTAATGCATTCAGACCTACAACATAAAATAGAAATCATCAAAATCTTCAACAAGATGATATTCAAATTCAATTTTCCCACAAAATTAAACATTTATTCCATCACACATTTTCAACCCATTGACGAATTAAGGATAGTTCCCACCCCTATTCAATCTCCATAAACTCACGAACAACCTGAAGATACAACACAAAAATACCTGTCAGTAAACCAACCAATGAAACGTAGTAGAAGAAAACTCAGCAAAGAAAAATGAAGAAAAACTTCATATATAAGAAATAGAGAGCAGAAGAACTCCACCCTCACCACGCCCTAAGTCTGAGCTAGTCGTCCGATAGCTATTTCTTCAGAAGGGGGTGTGATATCCGTAACGAGAAGGATAAACTCTATATATAAGTAAACACGAATGAGTGTGTAAGAGGTAAACGAAGAGAACAGCCAACCACCCACAACTTCTTGGGGGTGTTGCTGGTGAAATATTTACGTCACGGTGAATTTCTAGGAGGCGGAGCTTCTATTTCTAGCCAGTTGAGCATTCTCCCACTATTTTCCCACCTTTATTTCCTCTCACGCCAGTCTTTTCTATCCACATCTATCTATCCAACTTCCACTCTCATATTCTCACCGTCACAATGGAGTCTGTGTAGTGGTTTATAACCGTGATAGCAATGAACGCACACGGCATCTTGAACATAAAAGTGAAGCTGAGGAAAATGGGAAGAGCAAAAGTGTCAATGCTCTCACGTCAACCAACATTCACATTTATTTCTCACACCACACATGAATGTGTGTGTACACATGTGTATTATATTGATATAAATTGCCAGGGTATTTAGATAGGTGGAAGATGATACAAACTGTCTGTACAATGGGCGGCCACAAAAGTAACAAACCGCTTGAGTGTAGTGGTAAAACATCTTCAGAACACAATGTTCATTGATGCACCGCGCCAGCGCGGCTGCTCCGCCCAAGACCAATCTCTCTGTATAGATAACCACCGTTCTTACTACGTCATATATACCTTTGAGTATATGTATATAGTGCGGGAGGTGGAGACGCGACGCGAACTTGTTTTTCTACTTGCGCGATAGACAAAATTTCTGTGTTCAATATTGAATTAATTGAGTTTGTTGTGGGTATCAGAAAAATTCCATTATTTTGTGTTATTAATATTATTGGAAAAATTTTTATTTTTTATTTACGATTGGATATTAATATGTTTGTATGAATGTGTATAGAGGAACAAAAAAAAGAGTTGTATGTGTAGCACGTGTGTAATCCAATAATTTCGTTTCGTTTGAGATACAGCTTGTGGTAATTTGAACAGTGTGGTTCGTTAACGTTCTCATAATGAGTCTCGCGTTACGTATACTGTATAGGTACTTGTGGAGTGAGTGGTGAAATGCAGGAAATATAAATCATAAATGAAAAATGGAATGATGGAAATACTTTTAGATAGAGAAGTAATGAGAGTGAAGAAATGATTAAAGGGGAAATGAATGGAGGAAGGTAGAAAAAAAGTGTGTACAACAGATATTTAGTGAAGGAATAAAAGAAAAAAACCAATCAAACGTATCGTATCTCGCTGTACTGAGAAACGTTGGGTGGTGTACAACTGAACGCAAAAATAATCTCACAAGAAAAATTTTTTTTCTTTTTTTGTATTAATAGAGACGAATATTTAAATGAATTCTCACTTTCACGGAAAATTTTTATGAATCTCTAACGCATTTCTTACTTTTAGGGATGAAATTTAATTTGATGATAAGGGGTTGTGGGCATCATTGAAAAATTTGGGATACGAAGTCGAAATCGAGAAGACTTCATGCACATCACCATTTTCATGACAACATTTGCAAAGACACTTTAAATACGAAATTAAATCACTGAAAAATAAATTCCGACACAAATGACTCTGTCGATTGATAACAGAGCAACGTAATTCAAAATTGACAAAGTTTAAGATTTTTTATTATCAAATCATGAATAATTAAAAAACGAAAAAATTTTTCTATTTAAATCGATCATTCCCGTGTAGATTTATTTCTATAATTATAATTGGGTAAGACAAAAAAATTCAGGAATGACTTTGAGCGACTGGTCAAATGATTCGATAATTAACGAATCAATATGACACATGTGTATATTCATACATACACATTTACGTACGAATAGATGATGGAAAAGGGCGAAGAGCAGCGGGAAATGAGCCACGATGTGAAGTCAAGAGAATGGGGAATTGACGTTCAACCGCACGTACGCATGTATATCTAAAACGTGTGGCACAAACGTACCGCGTGCAAGTGGTGCGGTTGTAATAGTAGTAGTATGTTGGTGCTGTACGTATCTGTCATGCAGTAGAAAAGCACTTAGCCTCATTTGTATTCTTAGGGCGAGAAATATTCCGTCGGGCGTCCACACCATTCAACCATTTGTGTCCTACGAAATTAATTGATAATCACATTTCGTATATATCTCAACATTTATTCGTTTTTATTTGACCAATTTCATTCTTTTCATCATTTTTTTTTCTCCCCCCAATTGATCAATGCGAAAACGAAAGAAACGTTAATTTCACCAACATTTATTTTCCCTCAAAATGTAAATATTTCACGCAACATCAAAGTGTAGTGAAAAATAGAAAAAAAATATTTGAATAACGAGCGATGCATACTGTTATCATGACGAGAGGTAACGTCAATTAAAATTGCAAAAAAATCAGTTGGAATTTATTGTTTTTGTGTATGAAATCAATTATGACTGTTGCAACTATTTGTTACTTTTGTTGCAGAGGTTCATTCAAATTTTTCTTAATGAAAAACAAACGCAGATTTTATGCAGTGTGTAGAACATGTGCACATGATAAATGAAACTAATCTAGAGGTAAATCAGTATCAGATGCACTAAAATTACGTGGCAGTTGATGGTTATCTTCAAAATATCAGTTCTCTGACAATTGATATGTATTCTGCCTGTCCGCCACTCACCATATTCATCTCCACTATAAATTCAAACTATAACTAGAAACACATCAATTACCCAAAATGAACATTCAATCAATAGTGATATTGCACTGAATATTCTTCAATACAATCACACTTGGAATGATGATGAATTATTTTCAGAAACTCTTCAAGTGATTCCAACATGAAAAATAAATCCGAGCAATATAAAATATCCATCCGAAAGTTTTATCAGACTTCAACATACGGTGAAAGTATCCGATAACATTGAGAGCGGTATTGTTTAAATATATCACCGGGTTTATTCGAGTTATCAATTCCCTAACGAATATATCTATATCGACAAAATCATACGCACATATATACAGACATATGTATATGGGTGCGCTGACCCCCTCAGAGTTTCGTTGGCCGCAGAGGTATCGACTAGTTCGCTCAACGTTTCATTTCGACATCATATTACGTCCGTTATACCACCGAGCTTGAAATATTGCAAACTATATCGTTAGCTGTATATTCACAAACGTGGAAACTCGATGTTACAACCCATCGGCCGGAATTTATATTTGTATTTCTGACTGTCATAGCACCAAATACTAATGCGTATACTGATAATCCACCTGGTAATAGGCATTAACCATTCTTTCCCATATGTCAACAGACATTTTATTGCGGTCAAACACACTGAGTTATCAAACGTAAATTAGTCGTGTCGCGTAATTTTACGAATTATTTTTTTTGTGTGAATAAGAAAAATTAATTCGTGAACACTTGGGGGTAGAGAAAAAAATGGAACAATGGATGGGCGCGGATGGCTCGAAAACCGCGAACAAAGTGAACACCAGTAAAGAAAATGAGGGAGAATATGAAAAAAAAAAAAAAAAAAATTTTGAAGAAAATAAAATGAACAGTCGTGCGCCACAAAGGTAAGGGTGGAATGAATGGTTCCATCATCTGGCAATTAAGGTGCAGTGAGAATTTACCCAAATAGGACCAGTAAAAAAATAATTTTGTTTTAATATTTTTCGCCTTCACGTTGTATCATTATATATGTGTGTGTGTGGGTATGTAGAATTGATTTGTGTCTTTATTCATTTTTCATTTTATTACTCACGTCTGTACGGTCGTCCTTCTTCGGGTGTAGAACGTTCCGTATTCTCCGACCCAGGTGTTGCATTTGTATCACGATCATCGTCATCAGGGCTTTGTCCACGATTTGATGCATTTGTTGATCCTGGTGCAGTGCCAAGAGGCGAACGACTTGCCGAACCCGCAGGACTTTGTGGCGCAGCGTCTTGTCCACCGCCAGGTCCACCTGGTAAACCACCACCAACACCACCCGATGATGGCAAAGAAGGTGAAAACATGTTTGACATGTTTGATAATGACCCAATACTGGCTAGTCCCGATGACACACTCGCACTACCGGTCTCCACTTTGAGGCACTTGCTTGGTGGTGCGAATGCTGATGGACCCAATGGTCTAAATGCACCAAATGGCAGACGTGGATCAAGTGGATGTAGAAATTGATGTGGCAAATGAAGCATATGATGAAGTCCGTATCCAAGCGATGCTGCTGTACTGAATGGCACTTGTAACTCTTTGGAGTCTGTTACCTTTATTAAAAGATAAAAATAAATATTTATAATTGAAATAATTTAATCGTCTTTCATTATTATCGAATTCATGAGTATTCACATGGTAATATCATCATGCAAACATGCATTGTTAAATGGCATACAGATAATAAATTTAATTTCGATGATATAATTATCGACTTAGTGAATTTAATTGGCGTTTCATTTACAAACATGTTCTTTGTGCTCACAGTGATTTTATCACATGAGTAATAAAACTCGTGGAGGCATGCAGTATTATTGTAGTGAAGAGCAATTTTTATAGCAATTCAAGCAATGAAAATTTTATTTTATTTTAACTGTCAAGAGCATGCTGCGCGTATTTATGATTGCTATCAATTTTAATTATTGGCAGATAGTGTAATATTTCATTTCCATTTACTTTTATTTTACTATAGTCATGTTTTGGTCTTGTTTTTTTTTATGTCGTGTAAATACAATTTGGTACATGCCCAAAATATAGTTGATGCTATATGCATTATTTTAATGCGGTGACTACAACGAAAGCACGGCGAGGATAGGACACTAACTTGTGGGTTGAAGGGTCTCTGCAATCGCAAGGCATCGGGAAGGGCCCCGGCCCCTTGTGAAAACACGACCAGTGACTGTGGCGTAAGATGATTCGGCACGTATGACGAATTATCCATCTAAAACAGACCGACGAATTTTTTTCTTTTCTTTTTCATACTCTCCTACCGATTTTATTTTTCATAAATTCAACTTGGAACTCAAACCCCTATTAATACTGTGACAAAGAAAGTTTATATTGAAATGGAATGGTTACACGCAGAAATATATTTGTAATAACTATCAAACCAAAATCGATTTAATAATTGATGTGAAAGAGTTAAACCGAGTATTAATCAGGCGACGTAGGAGCAAAGCAAAATCCGAACAATCGATCGTATTTGGCATTAACCAGCCACGCAAAACCAAATTGCGTGGACAAACCCGTAACCGCAATGGTCACAGCACCCGCATCGTGGCACGATCGGCATGCAATGTATTAAGCCGAAATCAAAATCGAATTGGTTTTATATTACATCCGTCGCCGAGTGTGCCCACAGTGGTTTGGCATAATTGTCGAGTTGGTCGACAAATTGTTTCGGTTCTTGCATACGCTCATCAATCATCACCGTTTAATCGATAGTCAAAACTCTCCATAAACTAACTTTCAACTCTTTACCACACTATTTATCACGTTATATCCCAACAATAACATCTGATAATCAATTAATGATAACACAAATAATTTACGCGTTGAACATTACTCTCATCAAAGATGCATTTGTACGTATGTATACATAAATACAGTTTTTATTTTTTCTTCTGTCACAATTAATAATCAAGACAATAATGATAGTTACAGTTGGTCCGCTGTCTTTCCACATGATTGGATGATGTCACGTAGATGTCGAGATCTTCTGGTCAATAAAACTTTTACTCTACTTTATTTACTCCTTCTTATTAGTTCGTTCTTTTTCTCTCGATAATATTTCAACTATGTTGACATATATCACGGATAAAATACGATGTCTATCAATGTTCATCTAAACGCATGACAATACTTGATGATGTTCAATAGGTAGATTTTCGCGAAATATCATTTCCACAAAAATTTCAAATGGTAAATAATGACAATACAAACACTTCTCTATTTATTTCGCGATTCGAAATCCGCGCGCTCGCAGTAATGTACCCGACCTAACCTCATTCAACTGTCACGCGAGACACACCGCACATGTAATACCGGCACAATTCCAGACACAGTATATTTATTTGTAATGCATAAAATAACGTCACGTAATAAAAAACTGTCACGAGCAATAATATCAATAGTGAACAATAATAAATAATAATAAACGTGTTCTGACAAGTTATTATTCGAACAATTAGCCATAAGCCCGCCTCTACGTAGAAGCGACCTAACCTCAACCCCGGCGTGTACACTGTTGGTACCCTAGACGGCTATCAGCTGTCATCCCGTCGCTACTCAGTGCGAAAGAACGAACTGAGAGTGAGGCTTAACAGGCGGGGGGTTTACGGTGTGGGTGCTAGAGGAAGCCGCCAGCCCGGTGAGCTACCTCGTGGACATGCGAGTGCAGACTGATTGGAGCGTGGAGTGAGGGTTACTTACCCACGTCCCACGAACAGCGGCAGAGGAGCGCGACCGCGGTTGCGGTGGTGGCGACGGCGGAGGTGGTGGAGCGGAGGCGGAGGCAAAGCCAGATACCAGCACCGAGATTCCAATTCCAAGCTTCGGCAAGCAGCGTGCGCGTGTTTCCGCCGCCATAAACAAGCGCCACCTTCGCATAAGCTGGATACTATTGCGCATGCTTCCATGCGCAGTTGATGTTATACATGCGCGCGCTTGTTGTAGATTTCGGTGATGCGGGGGCGCCACGTCCCCTCAGTTGATTTGGTTTATCTTCAAATTACCGATTGAATTATCCGCATTCATTTTTATCAATTCATCCAAGAATCAAAGGTTGGGTTTTCAAAATGTTTATACTTGTGTTTATCGCGCCAGATTAGTCAGATAATGATTATGATTTGTCTAAATTACTAGAAGTTGAATATCGCTACGGGTATTTCTGACATGACTGCATTATCAATCGTAGATTCATTATTGGATGAGCGTTGGTTATAGGATTCCTGTCGAATAATCATTCGTGAAATTAGCAGTCGATACATTATATACGAAAATTTTATTAGGGCTCTGTCGGTAGGAGAATTGGCGTCATGCAAATCGCATCTCATTCCATTTTCAATTGTTGGAAAAAGAGTATAGTCTGTATTGGTCTGTATAAAGTTCTCATTCAACAGTATTTGAGCACCCATAGAGTGTGTGTTTGGATATGTAATGTTTACTGTTTGTTGTCATTTTAAATACATGAACATGGTTTATTGAAGAAATTAGGGGTGAGTTATGCTTTAAGAATTATCATCACTATCTGCACTCTTTTCTGGAAATAATTCTCAATAATTGTGCATAATATTATGAATTATTTTCATCACTGCCACTCCCTGTCCCCTCCACTGTTCTCGTCCACTTCATTAATATGAGTGTTCGATGAGTAACATCTCGAGTATTCAACTTATGATACTGTAGACCGTATAAACCTAATGAATCATTAGGTACATATACCATTTTACATTGATTGCTGAAAATTGGTGTGTTTTAGATATAAATAGAGATGAAGAGTTATATATATTTGCTGGCAACTTGCTTGCTGACTTCGGTGAGCATCACTCTCGGTCAGAACCTGGAATTCTATGGTGATCCTGTGTATAAATGTCCCAAACATTGGATTAGATTCCAAGAGTCTTGTTATCGGTTCATCAAAAGTCCTTTGAAGCGACGTGATGATGCAAGAGCTACATGCCAAACATATCAAAGTGATTTACTCGGAATTAATACTGTTGATGAGCATACATTCATACTATATCACTTATTATGGCAAGATCCGCAGCATAGAAGATGGTACACAGGCATAAGACAAACAGGTGGCTATTGGTCAAATGAAGCTGATGGAAGCCAGTTGATAAACATGGAGAATGCACTTTTGCCCGAGCCAAATGATGGTATAATGAATCGTGATTATTTAGCGTATTCATACAACAAAAACTTGAATAGATGGGGACTCGAGAAAGTTACTGGCCGAGAAGAACTTTTATACATTTGCGAAGCAGCTCTCACCGAATTACATATCGTCGCAGAAGATGATCGTGATTATCAATATGGTATTGAAGTTGACAATCCACTTCGTGTACCAAGAGGACCATATTTTATTCGACAACCAGAGAGCAAAGTTTTTGATGTATCTAAACGTAATATTATCAATGAAGTATCTTTGAGCTGCCTCGCGGGTGGTTTTCCTACGCCAACGTATGAGTGGTTCACTGAAACTTATGATAATAATGGTAGATTGATGGCAACTAAGATTGATCCGTTGCAAGATGACAGATATACAACTAGCGGTGGGAATCTCATTATCTATAAACCGGAAGAGGTGAGGCGATCTTCGACATTCTAAACAATTATGTTATCTGACATATTTACATTTTATCCCTTCCATTTAATTTTCAGACAGCCGATCGTGGTTCATATCATTGTAAAGCGACTAATGAGTATGGTACAATCATATCAGAGAGTGTTGAACTGACATTTGGCTATATTTTGGAATTCAATTTGAAGCGATCAGAAGAGAGGGGTGACCAAAATGTTGGGAAAGTTATATACTGCGATCCCCCACAGCATTTTCCAAGTGTCAAATACTACTGGGCACGTGACTTTTTCCCAAATTTTGTTGAGGAAGATCGGCGAGTGTTTGTCTCAAGTGATGGTGCCCTGTATTTCTCTGCATTAGAACCAATTGATCGCGGTAACTATTCATGCAATGTTCAGAGTGTTACTTCGGATACTGGAAGGAATGGTCCATTCTTCAAATTGAAAGTTGATCCTTATGCTTCATTTCAACAACTGAAGTTCCCAAAAAATTTTCCGAGAGTCTTCCCCGAAGCACCAATTGTTGGTGAAGACGTGAAACTGGAATGTATCGCATATGGTTACCCAGTACCATCGTACACTTGGAAACGTCGTGGTGGTGAATTGCCTCGTAATGCAGCTTTCTCAAGTTTCAACCGGGTTTTAACTATCCGTCATGTTCGCGTCGAAGATCAAGGCGAATATGTATGCCGGGCACAAAATGATCGATTGTCCATTGAAAATTCTGTCTTCATGTCTATTCAAGCCGAACCAAATTTCACGATTCCATTGGAAGACAAACATATGGATAGCCGTGGTGGATTGACTTGGACATGCGAAGCATTCGGTATCCCAGATGTCACATACAATTGGTTCAAAAATGGTGAATTGCTAGATTCGTTCACATTACCAGTCGAAAACAGAGATCGTTATATCATCCACGATAATGTTTTGAAAATAACTCACCTGGATCGTGAACGTGATGAAGGAATGTATCAGTGTCGAGCCAAAAATCAACTAAAGACGAGATATTCATCTGCGCAACTCCGAGTATTGAGTAAGTTACAATCTACACGTAACGATAACAATATCTAATAACTTTCATTCCATCAATGCTTTCATTCTAGCTATGAAGCCGTCGTTCAAAAAACACCCGATGGAACCCGAAACTTATGCTGCAGATGGTGGCAACGTCACTCTTGTATGTAATCCGGAAGCAGCTCCACGGCCAAAGTTCGTGTGGAAACATCGGGGAAATGTGCTCGGTTCTGGAGGTAGAAGACGTATATTGGATAATGGAAATATGATAATAAGTCCGGTGTCTACTAACGACGAAGGATTGTACGTGTGCGTAGCATCAAATCCATATGGCACTGACGAAACTCGTGGACTACTACTCGTACTACGTGAGTAGAAAATTCGTGAAGCAACGAGTCTAGCAATAGATAAACAAAAGTGATAAAAGTACAATCTTAAGATTCTCTCATTTTTAAGGCGGACCTCAATTAACAGAACGATTAGTGCCTCGAATTACCACTGCGATAATGAATAATCAAACATTGCGTTGTCAAGCTGAGACGGATTCAAGATTAGACGTAGCATACATTTGGAGTCACAACGGAATTGAAATACGCGATAAAGATTTGATGAACAACCCTAGATGGAGGATCGATGGGGGTACGTTCGATATAATCAACATCACACTTGCCGACGCAGGTGATTATGAGTGCATGGTAAGAAGTGCTGTTGGAAGTGTTAAAAGTACATCAACGATAATAGTGGATGGTCCACCCGGACCACCGGGTGGGGTGCAAGTTGAGAATGTCGATAAAATATCAGCTACACTCGAATGGACTGATGGAGCATTTAATGGCCGGCCCATTACTTTATATGCCATCAGCGCTAGAACCGCATACAGTGATAGATGGTTCAATTTGACAGAAAACATAACCGCCATCGAAGTAAATCGGTATAATGGACGAAAGCAAGCTGTTCTCGAAAGCATTCTAAATCCTTTCACAATTTATGAATTCCGTGTGAGTGCTGCCAACGAATTGGGATATGGTCCGCCTTCGGCCCCATCACCGAAGTATAGCACACCACCTGCAAAACCTACCCGACCACCATCTAATGTTGGTGGTGGCGACGGTAAACAAGGCGAATTGACAATAACATGGGATCCTCTACCGCCTGAATATCAAAATGGTCGCGGGGTATATTACAAAGTTTATTGGCGTCGAAAGGGGCATGAAACAGAATTTCAATCGCGTCTATTGAAGAGTTACGGCAATATTGGCAAATATACTGTAGGAATATCGATAGATTTCTATTATACACAATATGAGGTGCGAGTACAGCCATTCAATGAAGCAGGTGAAGGTCCGATATCAGAAATTGCAACAATATATAGTGCAG
>JABMBR010001874.1:0-30160 GCA_018881525.1 Meteorus sp. PSUC_FEM 10030008
AGCCAAGAAACAATTATTCAAGACAAGAAATTCTTGAAGTGAGACAACGGGTTCTCTACAGAAAGACTCTCTTGGATCAAGAGTATTGCTCTCAAATCAAAATGGTTTTTTTTATCAGTGTAGGAGTGATAATACTTGTCTATAATATTTACCTCTACAATGTAGAAGATTAACTTTGCGTAAAGTAACCCCCATGCACAGTTGCGTGTCATCAACTTTCTGTAAACATTTTTACCATTTAAGCGAAACTAGATATTCAGAATGGAGTTCACAGTCATCTCCCCACTTCATAGACCGCTGAATGTTTAATGACAACAATGAATGTTAAATTATTATGAACAATTCCACACTTCATCATAGAATAATTGAATTTGAAGTTCTGTTCTGTTCTACTTGAATTCCACCTATTTGACAAAAAAAACTCGCGGTTTTTATATCCAACTAGCAATAGGATTAATCAACCATCAGCGATCCAACTATTGGAGGTCAATGTTCTGGTGTTGAAGAACGGTGGGAAAAAAAAGAAGCAGAAAAATTGGAAACCGTTAGAGGCTAAATCAAAGAAGAAAGAACGACGGAGTCGGAGCCATTGCTGCGTAACCCTCGTTAACACATGGCCACGCGGATCTGTTATCTCCAAGGTAAAATCAATAGCACAACCCAGAAAGAATCTTAATGGAACCAGGAGATTGCCACGAGATCTTCACTCGACAGCAAACAAACGTAATTGCACGCGCGATATCAAGAGGCGAAGTGAACGCGAGTGGAAAAGGGGAGAAATAAAAAGACTTTATTCATACTTTCTGGGGTGAGGATGAAGAACACAGGCGAGACTGCAGGCAAAAATAATTGGTTAAAGGGCGCGATTATGATGAAGAAAACGGAAAATGATTACAAGAAAAATTCAACGCGTGAGATCATGATGAGAGGGCAACATCATTATCGTAAGTATACGATTCAATCGATGAGGTATAAACAATGTAAAATTTTTATCACTAGAATGCGTCAGACGCCAGATGGTGAACCGGTCGTGCATTGAAGAAAGGTCATATGCCAATCTGGTTTTACCAAACACTCTATCTACTAATATGGCCTCTAATGAAACATACTTTGAGTAATACCGTGAGTGTTTCGTCTTTTTCCTGACGCTGAAAATATTTCTGAAACAACGAAAATGTCTCGAGGGGAAGGAGAATTTTTTCTGGTGAAATGGCTGACCTACATCGGATCATTTCTACTACTATGAGAACATGCGCAAGCAGCCAACACAACTCACGCTGTTCCATTGTCTCTCAGTGTGTGTACATACATTCTCTCTGCTTCATCTTCGTATGTGTAATTTTCACCGCATATTTTTTTTAAACTGTGCTAATTGCAAGACTTACTGCATTATGGGATGTTTCAAGCGAACGAAAATTGTAATGGCTGTGCAATTTATCATCTACGCATTTGCAGTTGGCCAATAAACATTGTGAGCATGGTTGAAAATATTTGATGCTAGAGTCTAAAAATTCATGAAAGGAAAGAACATATGTGTATAATCATGCGAAATGCTTCTTATTTCTATTGTTCTGATGGAATATTTCTTTTTTCTTTAATCACAGAACCGTTCTGTGTTGTGCAATTTGTTTTCTGATCGTTTACGTTTTGTTCACATGTGATGAATTATTTCGATCACATGAGAATTTTTGGATAATGAACCATTCGAAATTACTTTTCATTTGTGCTAGCTCCTGCATTTGATGTTTGATTATATCGGAATCAGCCAACATCATACGCGACTTTGAAAATTTATGTAAAAGATTCAAATTGAAAATTTCGAGCAAGGAAATAGATTGTCATATCAACACATGGCAATCAAATTTCGGATATCAAGTTCTGGGATGTGGCATTTTGTTGAGTACTTATTTTTATTCAAACATATTCCATCAGAAGAAGGAAAGACATATAGAGTGACGTAGTTGTTGGAGAAATTGTGAATAGAAACATAGGATAGAGAAGTACTTGTGAGAAATTCAATGGCCACATAAAGACAATGATTGGACATCCGAAACACATTACAGTGACACACAATATGAGAAAAATTGTAGTAGGAGAGCACGGCAAATTCGAGAAAAGTGAGATACTGCTCAATCCTTGGAGAGCGAATATTTTTTACCGCTCAAGTTTTATTTCCAATTTCCGATCAAAAGTATGTTTTAGCTTGAACACGAGTGTTTATGTATACTTGAGACATGAAGTGCCTCCGTTTCCGACTGGAAAAAAAAAATGTCCTCTCGACCAACTCCTTTACTGTTCAATCTGCGGCCACCCGTCATCTTTGTGAGTATTCATGGTTTGTCCCTCGTGAGTAAAGGGTTTCTTTACCGTTCTGTTTTATTTTTGTGCAGATCGAGACATGGAAAAAATTATGCGGATGAAAATAAATTCATGAAGTAGCATTCACCGAGCTTCCAGCTACAACTGGCATCACTATCATCACCACTTGTATATCCTACCTTTCTTCATGTCAAGGGGATGTAATTGGGGAGAAATTGTATTCACTTCTCTCAAGTGTTGCTCTAATTGAACCACCTGGAAACGTGCACATGGCTGATGAACAAAGTATCCGTTTATTTACTTTCACTCTGTATCATCCCCTTCAACTTTAACCTTCTTCATCCCTCATGGATACTTTTTTCCCCCATTTTCTGTTCTTTTGTTTCTTTTTATTCCTATTTACGCTTGGCGACGACTCGACCTCGTTACGAGTAGATGAATAATTAACTTCCTCCTCAGCACTTGCATGTTCATCTTTTAGGACATTTCGTTCTCATTTCAACGAGTCTCTGCATACATGACTGTGTAGGTGTATGCTCAAGTATGTAATTTTTTATATTTTTCTCTGAATGACAACAGAGCAACGAACGGAAAGTTAGTCATTTGTGGAAAGTTAGGGTGATATGGAAGATATGTGTGGATATATTCGCTTGTATGCGAAAACGAAGTAGTTTAAGACCACGATCAAAGCTTTTTAAAAAGACCATGTGTTTTCTCGAATCAGGCCGTGAATGACTGCACCACGCGCGCAGAAGCAACTCTGATCATAACAGCTGGTTGTGAATGAGTGTGCTTGTTGCGTGTGTTTTATCTTCGTCTGTCGAACGATGCGACGTATCTGGTCGTATCCGGACCTCAACTAAACGTCATTAACATAAAGAAACATTCACTTACTGTGCAAACAAAACTTTCTCGTAATTAAACCCGGATAGGTGAACATTCAATGATACGAAATCGACAAAATATGGTCGGTTGCATTTCAACTTTTTTTATATCTCATCATCCACGACTTGTAAAAGTTATGAAAGTGCTGTTTTTCTTCCACCTTTCATTCGAATCTCCGCCGCTACAGTAAACAGTCAAGTGCTCACTATTTTTAATTCAATCAAAATATAAAATGACGTCAACTTTTGAAGAAGTGTCAACAATATTAAATGCAGAATTCATAATGTGATGAACAAAAGTATAATCATCAGAATGAAAATGAAGCTATTTTTGCCATGGTGATTTTGCATCAAAGGTTTCATTACGGAGTGAATTCTAATGAACTTCTCAACAGAGTTGTAGTATGACTCTGGAAGGTCAATTTACTACACATACATTCACACCTTTTCCTTTTTGTTAGGGGTGAAATGGCGCTACACGAATTCTTAACGACGAATGATTTCAACATATAATGAGTTCAAATTTGAATAAGGGGAATCCATCGAACAGACAATCTAGAAATGGTCATCAATCAAATTCCGGTGTTATGGTTGAAATAAACATTTCGATCGAACGAAATATTGTCGTAATTTTTCGTCCATAATTGTAAGAAAATGAAGTTTATAACAATAAGAGACCGATATTCGGGGTTGTTTATTTCTAGGCATACCAACATGATGTTTGATATCACAATACCATCGTTGATTCATCTACTGAATGGGACGACCAAAATTCGCCTCGTCAACTAGAATAACGTTGCTAACCGTTACATTGAATTCACAACGATTATGCTTGTACAGTTGTACTGTCGCCAGCTTAACGTCTAGCACTGAATATCAGCAGATTATCCTGCAAAATTTTTTTCCTCTCCTGTTTTCAGGATCCAAGGGTGCTCGTTGAGTCAGATGGAAAAATCCCCATACAGTAGATAATTTACTAAAGTTTGATATCTTATTGTGAATTCTGGAAATTATAGATCCGCAAATTCCGACAAGCACAATAATAATTTTCAAATTCTGAAAAATTCTAATTTTCGCGTTCTGAATAAAAAAAGAGTCTCAGGAATTTCGATTAAGAATGTTCATTTTGTGACGCGTTTTATTGATGATAATTAGTTATCGATGACAGTCCATCATCGAGTAAGTCATCGTCTCACGCAAGTTACAATCACTTTCTGTCTTCAACAGCACATCGTGATTGAACATTGAATAAAAAAATGACAAGTGATGAATCTCGATAAGTCTTGGAACAGATTTTTTAGATTTTGTCCCATTCTCTTGAGCTCAACACTACAGAGTAATCAAAGCTTCATTATTTTTTTCTTTTTAGTACAACTCAAGCCCTCATCTTCTCAACGACACTTCAGAAAAGCCGTGTTTAAACTCCCTTCTCCCTAGACCCATTCATGACGAAAATCGACACACACGCCAATGCACGTCGTGCAACAAGTGTTGTTAAAATGGCCACTTACCGCCATTTTGAGATTCCCTCTCATTGCTCACATCACCTCAAAATAACCGCGATATCTGAATTAACATTGTCATCATCTACCATAGGTCTCATGTCTTGAGAATGACCATCAGTTGGTGCACTGTTACCACATCGTCACGCTTCTTTCAATTTCCATCAACTGTGCACTCATTTGAACTTTTTTCATTCTCCTCTATCCATGCCCACAAGCCATTACTCAAACAACTTCATATAAAAAACAAAATATAAGATTTACAAAGGAATGACTCCCTTGAGGCAACAGCGGCGCTTAACATCTCAAGTTGGCTATAAACGCCACAACTTATATTAATTTATGTAAAATATATTAATTTATCATCATCATATTACGAAAGGACGCCGAGGGCACAACGAGGGGGAAAATTCTATAACTGCAATTAATCTTTTCTACGAATATTAAAATTGAAATTGAGAAGCCCTTTTTTCGTTCAGTTCAGAAGTTTTCGGATCTTGTACATATTACGCACAATGTATAGCAACACATGATGAATGAAAAATCAAAAAGATTATGATGTAGCAGTACTGATGGTGGAGAACTTTGGTTACATTCTTGTAGTTTGAGGAATTTTTCAAGGGCGCAGATAGTCAGAGTTGGAGAACTTTGGCGGAACGTGGTAAAAGTACAGGAGTCTAGGCAACGAAAACTCAAGTGAAAACATCGTGGTTAGACGTTGTATGAAGGCCAATGTATAGATATAAACATAAACAGTGATGGAACTATCAATTCTTTGTGCCGGTATTCCCGAATTCTTGGAAAATTATGTAAAAGATAAATTGGTACTCGACCAGATGGATTCCTGGTAATAAATATTCCATCTTCCAAAGGAGAAGGTAAGAATTGAAAAATGAAAACGAAGAGTGGTGAGGAGAGATTGTAGAAAGTGTTGAACAAACAGCGGAAACACAAGGGGAAATTTTGTGGAAGCTCATTCTCTTTTTCTTCTAGTCAGTCCCATTCGTTTTGTGTTAGTGTTCATACATATCTATCCGTCAGTCTGTTCGTATGTGTGATATCATTCTCTATCTAACTCTTACACACAATTTTCTTCTAACGTAATCTGTCTCCATGACAACTCCAATATAGTGGCGCCTATTCCTTCGTAAATTATTAACGTCGACGTTTACACAACGTGGACGCACAAAATGTAGTGAGAGGATGAAGAATTGTGAGAAGGGAGAGATTGAGTCCATTTGACCCGAATTGTTGGAACAAGTCACCAGAGAAAATAAAAGAAAAGGTCAGATGGAGAGAGGAAAATGAACGAATTGATGAAAGAATATAAGCTGAGATGTTTCTGATCAGTTGTCGAAATGACGACATCATGAAGTCTGAAAGGTATAAATCTTTTTTTCTGGTAGTGAGAGTGTTAAATTTGAATTTTTGTTTTGAATTCATACTTGGAACATTCACTTTGAGACGAGTTGTCTCAATCATTTGGAACAGTGAATGAAATATCTGAAAGTTAACTCATCTCCAGCACTCCGGAAATTAATCAGATAATCGAATATTCAGTCACTCACTTGGTGGAATAAATGAGAAATTCGTTTTGGTTATTAATAAATACCGATATCAATTTTGAGCCGTCGGAAATTCCAATCTCATCAACTACGACAATCAATTTCAACTAGCTCATCCGGTACATGTGTTATATTATTAGTAAAATCAGGTTATCGACATTATCAACGATATTGTATTCCAATATATTACCATGTTTATTCAGTTCGTATTGTGTGACAACATTTTATAAACTCAGCGGATACACACAAAATGTTTCTCGACATTCCACTGTCGCACTTTCCAATTATAGAGGAGAAATTAAAATATTATTCTAATTCTCAAGTATGCGGTAATGAATTATTTTTAAACGATCGTCCGATGGCTGATGGTAAAGTTGGAAGTTGTATCGATTAATTCGAGTGGTATATGCTCTTGAGACGTGTATATGTGCGTGAATGTGTGCGGATGGAAATGCGGGAGGGAGACTGACGCGAATGATGAGTGGAAAAATGAAGAAGCGGAGCAAAATATATAATGAAAGAGCAAAATTTCAGTATATTAATAGAGGAGGATACAAGAGGAGAAAGGGCCAACATGTTGGATAAGACGTGCGTGTAGAGAAAGGGTCTGACGCCCGCGGCAGATTTACGTCGGCCTCGATAAACCTCCAAGATTAAGAAAGGAAGTAAAAGAATATACGTAGGGAGAAAATACGGGAGCAAGGGGAAATAACGCACGTGGATATTGAGCTGCGCACATTCTTAAATCCAGTCAGGAGGAGCTTTATTTTCGTTCATCACACACGTACACTCACACATGAGAATACATTTTTTTATTCAGGGCCATGATGAAATTAGTATGGATGAGACGAGATAACTTATAAACACGTTTGGAAACTTCAAGTGGATTTTTTTTTTACAGATTAGCCACTCTGACGTAAAAGTCTTAAGAATGAGAAAGAAAATAAAATGAGTTGCATCGTCATTTCTGCATCTGCAAAATATAGTAGACTCGGATTCGGAATGAAGTAAGACAATAAACCTGAAAATGAAACGAAAAAAAAAGAGATATTGTTCAATTTTCTGTGAACGTTGTGACGTCTACACAGTGTATCAAGAAGATACAGCCGCTTTAATCTGCCAGACGCTTGTCAGTTTTTTTTTAAACCATCCACACTCCTCCCCTTTCGTGCTCCTTAGTAAAGCTGCATCAGCCCTCGCTTGTAACGCTCACTATATGTAGTATAACGACGTCGTTACAGAGATATACAGACATCTTGTCCCCGACATTCACCACCCCCGCTGCGATTATAGCATACCGCCTTGAGGGCACGAATTGTGCAGAAGGGGAGTATTGGCTGTGGCTTCATAAGATCCGAGCTCTTGCATAACTCGCTCACATCTTACTCCCAAGTGTCTGCACAGTGAATACAATGTACGCTATT
The DNA here is from genome assembly GCA_018881525.1 of Meteorus sp. PSUC_FEM 10030008. NCBI lineage: Eukaryota > Metazoa > Arthropoda > Insecta > Hymenoptera > Braconidae > Meteorus > Meteorus sp. PSUC_FEM 10030008. Next base: position 7,695 of record JABMBR010001874.1, read on the forward strand.
TCTCTACATATATACATCTTATACATATTGCAACATGATTTCCTCCTCATCGATCCACGATGCGCGTCTGCGTCTTCCATATCATAGTTTATGATCCATGATGAGAGAGTTACCGTTAGCCCCTTCGTAACTACTGTTGAAAGGAAAACGTAGCACTCATGTTGGTAGGTGCAATCATGTCCACTGGAGAACAATATCAGGGTTTATTTCAGTTGTAGTCCCTGCTGAAACTCTTGAAGATGTTCCGCCTGCGGCATAAGTCCAAGATACAAAACCGTCCAGATGAAAATATCTACCTCATAAATAGGACACTACAGCTATGCCTTTATGAATATATTTTTCAACATATACATTCAGTTTACACATGTATAGAAATGCATATAGTTTCATTATATGTACCGACGTCTACCGACTCGTATCAGTGACAAGTTGACATACACGTGGATGCTGAACTGAAGAATCGCACCATTAAAACGATTTATGCGCGAGCCGACCGGGTAAAATATAGCGCTTGTGTTTGCAGAAACCATATACGACCAAATTGCATCACATATACTGCACGTGTGACGACGTCTCGTCCGCGCACATAGTTTATGTAGTTTTATACAACGCAATACCATTCTCAGTTGCGACATTTGAATTTTTCAGACTGATTTGTACAATTGATTCCAGATCGTAAAGATAAACACGGATTCATTTATGGTCCGTTTGTTGAAACCTTCTTGTATCTGATTGTTATGAAAATATCCCGAGTCTTCTCATAATATCTCATTGAAAACCGTTGACAAACAAATGGATGGCAGAATGTAAATTTCAAATTGACTATAAAATCGGGCGTCAAGTCACTCAACACATCCCTCTTTACACGAAAACCATCACAAACGCTCGTGGTGAAATGATGCTTTGACTTTGCACTATTAAACAAGGGAGTGTAACTCGCTCTTGAGCACGTCATAAATTCAGATATTTAACGAACGAGTTTATATATTTGCTCGTAATCACTATGCGTATCCAGTGGTTACTTTGGCATATATATATTCCTATAAAACATAGAGTACATCATGATGACCATCAGCAACGATAACCGAGAGTTAGCTCTACTATGCATTTGGGAAAGTGCGCGCTCAAGCCGTGAAATTGAAAGCTGTCAAGGGGCGGCCAGCGCGCGAGGCTGCTCTACCGCTCTCGTTGGTTTCCTCCAATTTTACCTTCGTGACATACGGCCTCTCGCGCTCTGACGCATGCACGTCTGTCAAAGCTGGTTGAACCCCATCCACCCTTCAACCTCCATATATGCCACATCGTAACACGTTCTCGCATCGAGGGGGCTACGTTACGGAAAAATAGGAAAAAAAAAATCAGCAGCAAGGCAGTCACACCACCATCGCCTCTCTCTCCCCAGTGAGTTAATCCACAACATAAAACCACTAAATGCAATTCCATCGACTGCATAGAGGTCGTCAGGCGGGGATGAAAATTGGAGAATGTGAGGTGCTGTTGGACGTCCAGTATCCTTTCAGAATGTGGCGGCAACCAACAATGCCTTTAATCAACAATAATTCTGACCAGTCACATTGCCAACTACCATTCTACAACCCCACATTTCTCTTTCACCTTTTACCCCACTACATCCTACTCTTTGTAAATCACCATGTCCAACCCTAAAATGTAACCCCATCACAATCACTGCTCTGAAGCTGAGTGCTCTGGGGTGTTTCCGGTACGCGATCGTCCACTAGAAAATTAACGTTCCCCGGATTCTCGGCCGACGGAACACACATCTAACTGACCGCCACTGGCTTGTCTCATTTCCTTTTTCGACTCAACACATCTCTCTACGTGAATCCTTGTTCTCTACCTTTCCAAATCAAATATGCCCATTGCAAGTCCACACTTTTACGTTCGAGTAACGAGTTTCATTTCCACATCCACGTGCAAATACTCTTGTATCGCGATAGATGAAGACGTCGGTGAGTGTGCCCTTTCCTTCGCGAGAGTTTCATAAATTCGTTGAAAACGTAAGGAAGCTGAATTAATTACTTCAAGTAGCTTTCGAGGAGCTCCACTCGCCATCATCGTCTATTCCCAGTTAGCTTTTCTCATGATTCTACATTTGTTGTAGTTTAGCTCTCTGACGGTTTGCTTGCTTGCGATGAGTATTTATTAATCGTTGGAATATCCTCTACGGAGTGAAAGCAATTTAACCATTCCACCTTCGAGCATCACCTCTGTACTGTGTTGAATTGATTCCACGTTGTGTTCTGACAATCCTGTTGACTGCGATTTCATCGCAAAATTCAATTGGATGAAGTTGTCTCACATCTATATGTATATGTATATGTTGATTGTACATAAGCAACGTCGATTGCTTGCACTTGTTTTCCGCAATCCACTGTGCATTTCTCGCATTGGCTTTTGGCATTGGCAAACAAACAGTAAGGGTATACGAGCAACGTCGCCGTACGTCGCACAGCATAATACACGTGGGACACCACAGCGCGCGTTGGCGGTTACCATACACAGAAGAAGAGTTGAGGCAGGGTTTGAAGCAGAATGGTGGTTGAAAAGGGGCGAGACAAGGTAAACCCAAACGTAGTACACAAGGGAAATACCATGCTTCGTCAACAGTGGTGCTGTAACTAATGGATATTCCAATGAAATTGAGAGTCAAGGAAAACGTCCAGTTGTCGTTATTCAAGGGTTTGTTTTCCTCATCCTCGTCTTCTTCACCTACAATTTCATTTCATTTATTTTCCATTAGAATTCTCTATATAATTCCCAGAAGGAAACCTCCATGTATGCGTGATACACACCCACGAGAGAAAAGCTATTAATCATTATTTTATATCCCTGGACAAAATTACAAAAGTCATGTTGGTATAACAATGAAGAAGTTTTTCAGATAATTCAGTGGAGAAATTTCTTACGAAGTTTAATTCGTAAAAGTATGATGAGAATTATGAGAATATGTTACATGAAGAATATGAAAGAGGATACCCAGAAATTAGGGCAAGTCGGTGGAAATGAAGAGAATGATAAACGGCGAAGACGAAACTTGCTCCTCGCTTACGGTTTCCAGAATGATCACCATGTAATGCATCGTTATCTATATTAATACATCAATCAAAATGCTTTGGAAAGAGTCTCTCCTCAGAGTGTACCGTAGATCTACAATTGCTTCACGATACGTCCTTAATCCAATGACTCATGATTATTCCCTTCAGGTGGTTGAAGTGAGGGCATTACCTGATAGTCTGTATAGGGCTCAATGGAGCCCCCTCACGTTTCTCACAACCCAACCTCGAATTCCCGCAAGGGTAATCAATACCACCTACTTATGACATGTTATCATTTGCTGGGATGATACTCTCGATACCCCGTCACTCAATGCAGCGAACGATTATCCGATTCACTGAGCATGTCGATTCATCCAGTGACGAAATTTATAATGGTGAATGAGAAAATATTTTCGCATGAAGTGACTTGCTGTACAAGAACGTGAATAATCTACGCAAACTCGTCTAAAGATGTGGAGATTGAAATCTTATTAACTTCGTGCCGAACAAATTGGAAAAATTGAAGCTGCTGAAATAAAATTGGAAGTTTTGTCACTCTAGGAATGAATGATCGAAACCCTATAACTCTTCCTATGGAATTTTATTCGGGAAAATCGATAGTTCGACAAGTATTTCGATGTACCATTTCAAGTGGTTCACCTTGCGTCTAAGCGGTCTTCCAAAACAACTATCCAGTCGTAGATTCGGGTGGCGATGCACCGAGTACTTGCTATGAGCGTTATGAAACTTGTTCACAAGAAAAACATGCATTTCGCTCACCCCGTCGCACTATATTGCATCCCGTTACTTTCACCCTCATTTCCCTTCCTCCTCCTTCGAGTTGAGTTCTAATCCTTGGGTGGTCGCCGCAGGAGCTGCGGACATGTCGGGGGTGAATTATAGTCTTGAAACTCGTCGTCGTCTTCGTCGTCTTTGTCGTTCATGCCTAGTAATACCACCAACAAACTTTTCTACGGTTAACTTATAACCGAGCTAAGGACATGTATACCCCGATTCTTTAGTAGTTTACAGCTTCCAAATATAGATGTACATATTTCTTCTTTACAAACACGAAAATAATGTTTACAACGAGGAGATACAAAATTTCATATCGTTGCCAGTGAATTATTCCTTCCTCCTTCTTCATTCATTTGAAATGAATAACACGATGAAGAAGATGTGAGCGGCATGAGAATAAAATTGAATGGAAATAAATGAATATGCCATCTGTGTATTGATATCAGCAGTGGTGCAGTAAACTATACACATATCTATGACGACAAAGTGCATCGATGTATTCATAATGCGCGCAACAAGAACTGTCTACACATGTATATTATACGTCCAATGGCTATCGATTATGCTCCCACGAGACGTAACGCGATATATCCAGAAGAGTGTCTTGATATCCGTGAATGTGCCGCTGGGATATCGTATGCACTGAGCAGAACTGCCGTGAAGATGGATAATACTCGTATTGGATACATGGTGTATCGGATATCGCATCTTTCACTCTCTATACTTTCATATCATGTCGTGGAACCAACAATTTTTATGCATCCATGTGATATACATGTTTGAGAGCATCCAAGAACAAATAGATATGATAATTTTGAATTTGACAAACTGGTCATGCATGATTATATGATTGAAAATGATTCGATGTGATCTACGATATATAACGAAATATCGTTTTTCCATGCCATGCTTACAAGAAAAATCAAGTCAAATGAGATATATATTCTTATCTAGCCAGCTGTGAAAGGAATAGCAGTCGCGATTGCCACGAACTATCGACAATTCTATAGCGGGCGAAAAGGCCTGGAGTGGCAGACAAACTGGCGCCAAGACTTCCGCGAAATTCGAGTTGTTCAATGTAAAACACAAACGCAACAAAATCGATTCTCTCTGGTGTATAATGGGAAAGGGTAGAACCCAACGGTTGTTGCAAGAGGGTGAATATAAACTTGGCGTTGTACTGAGGTATGGTGAAGGAAAGTGCCGTAGCTTTCTTGAAGATTATGACGAAATCTACAGGCTATTTCCTATTTATCTCCCATGTTTACTGGCGAGTATGTTCTGTACATAAGAGTTCATCTGCATAATATTTTCTTTTGTGGTCATTATCGATTTCACTGTTTGTGCAGAGGATTTTTGTTCGGTGATTTGTGCGCGTGATGTCCCTAATAAAATTGTGAACATCATGAATTGTTAGGACTAGAGACAATGGTTTTACTATTATAGTTATCGTTGTAATGTGCAATCTCCAATGGCGCACATTTTGTCAGTAAGAATATACGGGTTGAATACTGATATGAGGTGGGTACGAAAGATGCAGCATACGTCATATCATGAATTTTGTTATATTCGTTTCAATTTTTATGATTCAAATGTGGAGATATGTGTCCTGTCTTTCGGAATGTGTTAAAAAACGTACAATATTTTGAATAAAATGCAGGAGACATTTTCAACCACCGCACACATGCACGATGTTGTCTATGTTCATTACAACATGGATGGTGATGATTCCTAACTTGTTTAGGATCGCTGAGATGGGAAAATTAGAATTAATCACTATAACAAATGTCAGATATAATTGATGATTGTTGTTTTACATAGATGAATTCATAGAAACGAGGAAGTAGAGGATTAGTTTTGCTAAGACAACTTTCCGATTCATCTCACGTTAGTCGTTTTTTTCTGGTGTTATCAGATATCACCAACGTGAGATCATGTAAGTTATTGTTTGGTTCATGTGAGTTTTTTCTGCAGACACGAAATGCATAGAATAATCAATTTCTGTTGATGTAGAAGCGCCATTTTCGTGAGAATATTCGATTGTACGAGAATTTCTTCAGCGTGATTAGTTTCGTAAAACAATTATATGAAACGATCTGTAAGTTTCAAATGTTCCCGAGTGACCGGCTTTTCCATTTTTCGCTCGTATGGAATTATATGTGTTGTACAGGTGGAGACAATTACATTTCTAAACGCAATTGAGTGTGAAAGTTTGGGTGTGCGAATTTCAGACTTCTGGAGTGGTGAAAAATGTAGAAAATGTGGGTAGTTTGAAAGTGTTCGGGAAGAAAAAAAAATTAGTTTGATAAGGTGGTTGGACGGGAGTTTTAGAAATATGAAATGACACTCAAGAGGGGAAGGATGAGAGATGAAGAGGAAGAGAGTGAAGAGAAAGAGTTGGGAAACTGACAAGAAAGAAACGCGAATAATTGCCTCATAATGTCACTTAGGGGACACTTAAAAAGTTTTAAGTAGCTTTTTCGAGGTCCGAAAAGTACGCGCGCGCGTGCCAACATTATAAATGATATAACATTTCCTTATGAGTAGCGCAAAAAAAGCAGCGGAATTAATTTTTTTTTCTTCGATACGAAGTTTAGACTGGAATAGAAGTAGGAAATTGGATGCTTGAAATAGCGAATATTCAGCGCATATTTGAACTAAGTTTGGTTTTTTTTTCCTCGGGGTAGTATCTATTCACATGAATAATTTACTCGCTGCCAACAACATTTCTAAGTGAATTAATTCGGGGATATATTGGAACAGTAAACACAGTGGAAGGTACATATTCTCTTTCCATTCATTCCGAATAATTTTTTTTCGTAAGTACGACTCACACTCGTCATCTGGGTGGAAGACGACTCATTTTAGACTAACTATGGGTTGTAGAAAGTTGATGCCTCATTCTTAAATCAATCAACACAATGAAAAAGAATTTGAAGACTTCAATTCCGACGAGTTGTGAAAACACTGCGTTTTTTATGACTGTTCAGATATTGATTTCCAGTAAGAAAATGAATGTTGCAAATCAAGATGGAAAATTACATTTTTTCATCTCATTCCATGAAAATATGGCGTTGTTTGGGGGTTGAAAATTCTTCACAATGTATTGTTGAACAATGTTGAATAGGAAGATTCATTTGATGGTTTTTATCTTCTAAAATTTAACGTTCCGCTTGGTGTCAGAACTTGAGCAATGAGATTTATCACGTATGGTTCCTCCGATTCTACGAAAGCATTTATATTAATTCAATTTTCAGAATAATTATGACGTAGTGCCAGTACAGCGTGGAAATTTACTGAAGATATATGTGAGTGAAGAGCAGGAAATCAGTTACACTTCAGTTATCATGAAACTGTGCGGGCGGTTTTGAATTGGCTGTCCGGAGCAGAAATACGTGTACGTTAAATAGGTGTATGTTTAAATTAACTTGAAATTTTGTACCACAGTGATATCATAATCCAATCTTTATCTGTCAGACTATCAACAAGTTAGAAAATTCATATGTTAGTACCGTTGCTGACGTAAATCTTCGAGTGGCTCATTCTGCATCGGGACTGTGATAAAGTAGTGCTCGTACACTCGTGGAAACATTGAAACTGCGGACCACTCATGACTCAAATAAGTCAATCTAGTCTTAAAACAAGAAAATAAAACTCACTGAATAGCTACTTTACGTGAAAGATTCCTTTTCGCAGCATGCTCGTCTTTTTGAAATGAGAATCGAACTCACCTGCAACAATAAAAACAGGGAAACTTATCAAAATGAACGATCACGAGGTATTAAAAAACTTTCTTTGTGACTAGTACATCATTGTCCAGAATAAAAATTTGTGCAATTGCATTTTTATCACGATATTATTAATTTGTACAAACAACTAGGAATGATATCGGTGATAATTGTTGTTGTGAAATAATTAAACCCCATGAACAAATTTTTTGCCACAGTGAGAACTTACTCATTTGGATATACATGCGCTGTCTCAATCAACATTGTCGGATCAATAACTTGTTGATATATGTCTTGTATAGACAGACGTCAGTTGTGCTTGTATCAAGAATTACGTTAGAATGTTACCCATATTGATTGAACGTTCATCAAATATTATTACGGTCTCGAGATCAAAGTACTAATTTGGTAATGAACATTACCAATGAAGCATCGTGTCTTTTCATCTCCAGATACAAATATAACATTGATTGTCACTCAATGTACGGAAATTGTATGTCTCGTCATCTTGTCATTGCGTACGAGAATCATGCAAACAGAACAAATTTACAAAGTCTTCCATGAACAATCAATATACATTAGGGCTCATGGATAATGTTTGAGCAACAAGGAATTAATTCCTTGTACCTCAAGCATAGCAATAGCAGCATTCGTTCAGCCAAAACGCAATCAAATATAACGTGACCTATCGCAAGGATTGCCAACTTCATGGTGGATGGTCATCGATAAACCCATAAACACCACAGAAAATGCGAGACAGAAACAGAGCGAAGGCGAGCGAGAACACAACAATGAAACACCACACCACCGCATTTCTGTCGGCGCTTTCCCTTCTATATGGACGTAGTGTATGTATATGCATGTTCCTATGGGGATAAACTTCCGCTTCTGTTCTGCATTCGCCAGCTTGGCAGGCGCGGTATCCGTTTCACTCACTACTCCCCTAATTTCCTGTATATCAATATATCTCTATTCCGCCGTCACTATACTTTACCCTTTGGCCCACTATGCGTGTATACAACACCATACATAATGCAACCCCTTTAGCAACGACGATTGATCGAAATCGTTCGCACCCAGCTGTAGAAAACCCAAGGGGAAACAAATCGACTGAGCGACTCACACCCAACTCCATCTCTCTCGTGCTTCCTCTTTTTATCCTTCTATCTTTACTCTCACCCCGACATGCCACCTCCTCACTGTTACTTATTGCCTTGCGGGTGGAGTCGCGACAGGCCGTCCCCCTCTTTTGCAAAGATAAAAATCGTGGAAGGAGTGAATAAGGACAACGACAAAGTAAAGTGCACTTATCGTTTTGTTATTCTTTTCTCCTTGACACTCCACTCTGTCGCTATTGCTTCTCATTCATATTCACAATGAGTTCGAGTGTTATTTCCATTTCTGACAATGCTTATTCACAGATATTGCTTGAACATTCATTTCGATTTTACAAGTGAATTATTATGAATTACATTCTGGTGGGAAAATATAATGGAAAAATATTCAACATGAATGGGAGAAATGTCAATCGCTTTTTCAAAAAATTCAGGGATGTTTGGATGACAATTTTTTGAATGAAAACCGCGTAAGAGCAAGCTCGGAACTTTATTATGTCTCTATGCTAGACAAACAAAGTCCACGAATGAATAGTGTGACAACAGAGATCTGGTTTACTGATCGATGTTATCATAACATCTTATGGTCATATCGGAATCAAACATACCACCACTAGGATTTCGGATGCATATTGCGAAATGCGATCTAAAAAAAAACATCGCAATTTTTTCAAACACTTTTGAAACTTTTTCGATTTGCAGGAGGAATTAGGTGGAATTAAAATTTTCCAACAAAAACTTGACATTAATTCAAAGTTAATTGAAGAGAGAACGACTTTTCTTGAAACTTAACATATAATTATACGCCTACGTCTATTTTATCACATAACAACTTTGAGAAACGTTTTCGTGTTGATGAAGATTGAATTATCCAACAAAACATTTGAGAAGTGGCTTATTATACGTTGAAGTGGATAACAATATTACATACTTAAGTATCCGCCTCCAGTTGCATTGTTACAATGAAAATTGGATAATATGTACCAACATTTTCTCCAACTCAACTAATGAAATGCACAGATGCAGTAATTACCGACAAAGTTTTCATCGTACAGGATATTCCAGCATCACGGTATGTATATATATTCAACTTCCGGGTTGTGTTTTAATCCCCTTCACTATACATAAGACGATGTCTTCGCGGAAATAGCGGGCGAGTTAGGGGATAGCGGAGTATATATATTGCAGTGACTTTCGGTGACACTGTAGCGCAATGTTTGTACGGCATTATTAATGAAAGCGGTCGCGCTGCCAACTTCTTGATGGGATCCTACCTAGGTTAGGTGAGATAGGCCAAGAGAGCAGTAACGTTCGCATTGAGGATGGAACGAAGGGAGATGAAGAGCGGCTGTTCATGCAAGATACACATATAGACTGTAGTAAAATGGAAGTACAAGTGCGCTATGGTATGTCTACATGTGCATGCATTGAATTCAACGGGTATCATGACGAATTCAATTCACTCCGATGAAACTTTTTTTGTGTTGCTATTCTGCTACATATTTCTCAAGATGTCATTCAAATATTCAGTTTACAAATAATATGCACAAATATATAATGAAAATTTTTTTTTTGTTGTGCATATATCGGTCTACCTATGGATTTGTTCTGAATATATTCTTGAGGAGTTGGGAAAGTTGTGAAATGCCCATGTGCTCCAATAAAAATGATCTTATGATTGAATGCAATAATGGAAGTTTCGAGTGATATATCGATTCATTCTCGAGAATTTTCCTGCACTTTTGAGTCGTTCACTCTGGAAAATTCGGTTTTTATGATGGAATACATTAGAATCACTGGAATTAAATCGAAGGAATTATTCTGCATCGAGAATAGAAAACTCTCATCAACTCACGTTTTCGGTTCCTACGTAATTTCAACATCTGCTGCGATGAAATTTCACTGTCCAGTTCAGAAATCTTCATCGATATGTGCGGACTGAAATTAACCTTCATTTTTTTCTCTTCATTTTTCATGATGAAAGTAAATTCAAAATAAAAGTATAATTGGAATCTTTTGGGCGATTTAATACTTAGGCCTTGAATTGAATACTTGAAGCTGATTCAAGGTGGAGAGGTAGTCGTACACATTGGGGTGGGTGTTCATGGCGGTCGAATAATTAGGCTCTGTGACTAATCCTGAGAGTTATCTGAGGGCGCAAGTGAAGATGAATGAGAGGTCGGGTAGAGCACGCGCCAGAATCGACTGAGATATTGTGGCTCGTGACCTGGAAACTCATCCATTATCGTAGCGAATTATTTCCCCCTTTTATTTTGTTAGATACCCATGTAATACGAGAATAAATTTCTTATGAAGGTTTATTAGAAACTATGACGCCACACATTCCAAAATGTAGCGGCATGGTGACCGTGTTCTCGGATGAGATATTTTTCGAAATTTGAATCGGTAGAGATGACAAAATAAATTTTGAAAATGTTGAGGTTTTTTTTGGGAAAATAACTGAGAATAAGTAGCCGGAACTAAGTTTGGATGTCTGCAATGATTGTATAATCAATGACACCAAACGATGGCCGTTAAGATAAAATTTTTTCATTGTCTCAATATTACATCGATTAAGTTGTCGGACAGCCTTGTAGTATGGAGTTTAACTGCAACCAATGGACGGATTATTCAAATTCTAATGATAATCATGGTGTAAAACACCTCTCATTTCTATTATGATTTTTGGGTAGAGAGAAGAAGGAGTTGATTCCATAATAAAAATATAAATGATGAATAGACGATTAGAACGACTCAAGTCTTCTCAGAACTTCTGCGTTATTGTTCACAATATTTTATCCTCTTCTGAAGGAAAATGTTCTGTTGGTGTGTTCTAATATTCATTCAACATTCGATGAACAGTTGAATTGAATAAGTGACCAATATATTACTCAATAGTAATTCATAAATATTAATTTTTGTGAAAATTATTTCTTTCAGGTAGATATTGATGAACTTTATTTGCCAAACACAGCCGTGACTTCCATGTCTAATTTCTGAAAAAATATATACTCGTATACACCTGAATACAAAACAATCCACTCGCATGTATAAATAGAAAAAAAAATATTTTGACTCATGGAAGGTTCACTTTTAGGCCACTAATTCTGTGAGTGTGCTGTAGCAATATGAAGGGGATGGTGGTAGAGTATTTAAATTCCGATCTACTGCCTGCGGTGAATTAGCAATGGATATATCGATTCTCATACCGTATTCATCCCTCATGCCATTACTCTCCACTTCACTCCGCGTCACTCGCATATAGCTCCACAACTCACCCTTTCGCACTTGCGCCGGATGCCTCTATTAATTGGTGGATTGATAAATTGGATCGCTCTCTCCACCGACGTCCGATTCTCATCGCAAGAGATTTCGCTAGTGCGATTGAATGTGATGTGATAGAAAATTTGTTCATTCATTTGCGTGCTATGTTTTACTCGTTTTTGTTTCATCTTCTTCCAACATATCGACGCTCTTAGCGCATAAACTTTTTCCTACATTTCTTAATACGATTCCAATTTGTGTCGAAATTTCTGTCATAGCTATAATTTGAATTCAATCCTAGCAGAAGAAAGAAGGGAGTGGAGATGTATGAATTGGTGGGATGAAGTCATGAGGAAGGCGGAACATGCCAGAGTCAAATTAGAACGAACTTGTAGAATGGGATATGGAGAATAGGCAATGGGATACGTGAGGATAGAGGTAGTACAAGCCTTCTTTGTAATTTATGGTGCAACTTGCAAAGTGAGAAAAATTACACGAGCTTGGCGGCATTTCACCGCCGAGACAAAAGTGGTTTATGTCGAGCGAGTCTCGTGTGTGGTCGTAGTGAAGGGGTTGACGATGTTTACGAGTTTTTACTTTGCTTTCGAGTACTGTGGGTGCTGCCAACGCCATACTCTCCTCATCCGTTTGCCTCGAGGGTGTGTTAAGACATAGTTGAATGTGCGCAATATCCACATGGGTGTAAACGTACGTGTATACGTATAGAGAGTAAACATATATCAAAGAACAAATTCATTCTGTATTTTCTTACTTGTTATTTATTCATCAATTTATTCATTCTCTATCTTCCACTACTATAAATTGAACCCTGAACAAAAGTTCGTGACTATTGTGTACATGGAACTATTTTGTGTTGAGAAAACTTGTGAGACGCGGAATTTTTGGTGAGGGAATTCAACATGAGAAGACAAAAAGGAATATTCAAAGGCTGCATCAGTAATGAGTCCAATTGGTATTACATTGGTGATGAAAAATTCATCGCAATGGCCAAATGATAATTTGGAAATGCTATTTGGTTTCACTTACGCCGTACGGTTGATTACTCGCGTCAAATCATCAATTCAAACTCTTGATGTGATTCTGTTCGATTTAGTAAATACTGTTATCACAATCATATTTGTATTCCCTTTTTGTGATTGAAATTCGTTAGAGGTAGAATTGAAATGAAAAACCGATTCACAATGCATAATAGAAAATGCACTGCGCAGATTTATTTCATAGCATATTGAACCGTTAATTATTCATCATCATGTTTGGAAAATTAATGGCTGAGCATATTTGTAATATAATTCGTTTAGAAATGATAATCGACTTTTACAATGATCTCATTATAGGATGTGATAATTTGCGGATATTACATCACTTGAAACATGAAAACAAAACGATTCGTTATATTCGCAATACGAAGCAACTCTTCTGCTTTATTAAATGATGTATGCAAAAGTGATTATGAAGCAATATGCTGAAATTTAGTACAATGATTAACATTCAATGATGCTATTTACCACATTTTGTGAGATTCAATGTGAAAAAAAAATTTGAAAAGTTAATAATTTCCAATGATAAAATTAAATCGATCGGGATATGTTCCTATCAAGAGAATTTTCCGCTGAGTTAAGCCTTAAAATGTGGTCGGAGCTAAATTATTCAATCATAAATACGTCTGTTTCTATTCATTCAGCCTTAATTATGGAGAGTGAATGAGGGAAAGATGGAGTAAACTGCTGCTGAGGATTCATACGGAAAGCTGAAATTTTTTAGAACATATTTCATCCGCTGCACGAGAACATTGTGCAAGTTGGAAAATCAAATTAGTTCCTATAAGTTGATAAATGTATTTCCTGATATAATTACATGACCATGTACATTATAAGGAGGTGGTTTCCATTTTGCTTCTCTTTTGTTGTGAAATTCTACAACTAATGTTCGGTCGGTTTTCCGCAAGCACGTTGGTAACCGCCTCTTTTTGCTTTCACTCCACAATGGCGTTGGGGATGAGGAATATGGGCGAAAACATTTCTCATATGTCGACCATCGGCGTAGATGGTCCATTTGGTCACGAGCATACAAGTGTCCCTGTGCAAATTCATATATGTAATCGCATTAAAACCCTTTCACAACTATCTGGCAGGGTGGATACCAGGGATGAAATCAAGAATTACTGTGGTTTTCGTTAACACGGACTTGAAGACCGCCATCTATAAGTACGGTCTGCACCACAAGCGGATAACCAACAAATTTATTTGAATTCCATTTATGCCGATTTAACAGTTTTTATGTAGCACCTTCATTATGGGACCTCCGATCATCATTTGGTTGGAAACTGAATAAGGCCCAAGGCAGAAGAGTTCTAAGAGCTTCACTAATATGAGCAACGGATTGAAATGTAATGACAGATGGAACAATGATGGTACAGTTATTCATGCTGAAATTGTATGACAATTACGCACGTTGGACGAACTTTTCTGCTTGATCTTTTGCAGGAAATATTTTACGTGCTGTGCTCTATGAAACATGATTGAATCCAACTAATTTTGTGAAGCATGCGATTCTTGACGAGATAGCTCAAGGATCATGTATTTGACACTGCCATTCCGAACGTGACAGGCTGACAGACGTTTTGACAGTTGATTTTTTATTTTTTATTCCAGCTCTCTTGCATACTGGTTAAACTATTTGAATCAGTGGGCAGTTTCATTTAATTATGATTCATCCGACCACGCCTGACTAATAACATGAATATTGCGAAAATGTTGTCGCAACCAGTTTTCATCGAGGACAAAAAATCAACGTTTTTTTTTGACAGCCGTCACAATCAAACTCGGAATATTTGATGCATACGTTCCCAGAGTTATTCGGGGGTAACCTCGTGCTTCACAACAATATGTTATATATATTTGAACATTGCCGGAGCATGGCTTCTTCATTCGAAAGAGTGACAGAATGATTGAGATGTACTCTTTCATCGATTTAAAGAGCTGAATGGAAGTAATCATTCTAAAGGTGTGTTCTTCTCCATTTAAACCTCCACGGATGTACTTATATCGTACGTCAACATCAGGAACATGCACAGACGAAAGTATATTCTGTTGGAGTGCTGGAATTCTTCCAGATGATATATGGAATTGTATAAAATCTCAAATCTCGAGTCAAAAATGTTCTCCGATTCATGTCACCATCTTTCCCTAAATGATTTCATGGTATGGGTATTTCTTTTTTCATTCAAACATTATTTGTGTCATATTTCGATATTTCCCCCATGATTTGTAGTTATCGTTCAGAAGAGAAAGTAGACAAAAACCAGGGATTAATGCACTACGTTTTGGACAGTGTTCACCTGAAGTTGAAAGTTTGATAACGCCGAATCACAATTCGAGTTCATTAGAGCACGAGACAAAATGTTTTTGAATCAGCGGGATTTCCGTGAACCAAGAAAAAATGGTTCCTCAATTGAAATAATTTATGTCTCGGTTCGGAAACATTCACGTGCATCACGGGCGTGAGTTCTGCAACTCAATGAATTTTCATAACCTCTACTGATGATCAATGTCTTGGATCAGTTACACGATTATGAGTCTGTTCAATGAAAAAGTAAAAGAGGGTAGTTTTCTCTACTCAAATTAATTTTTTATTCGAGTGCTTACACGTATTTTTCATCAGAAATTCTACGTGCTACTCAAGGGATTTCATATAATTCCGACTGATCTCCTGAAAATTCGGGAGTATTTCATGCGAAAGAGCAAACAAATTCGGATTTAAAACGTCCTCATCCTTTTGAACAAAATTCCGTAAGAGGGCTTAACTCACTCGATTGAAAAATGTCTCCGTGAATTTTGTCTTGTTGAAATGATCAGATGATGGAGGAAAAGAACAAGTTCGCTTTCAATTGAAAATGATTTTCATGTAAATGCACGAGTTGATGATTAGTGCTTCCCTCAGTATGCACAAGTACAAACAGGTTTCCAGAAGTATAGATTGTGGTTCGAGAGTTTGATACAGCAGATCCATATGAAAACACACCCCATGATAACGGGAAGAGCGTGAGTTATGCTTTTGTTCATTGATCCCGCGGAAGGGGCTAATTTTACCCTCAATGGTCTCCTTGTTACAATAGTCGACGCTGCGGTAGAGTCAACAAAAGTCGGTATACAAAACTCTCACCCTCTCCCCATTCTTCTCCCTTCTCCCGTTCCAGTTTTGCTAACTTTCCAATTTCGATAATGGTAGGTATACTCAGAATTGCCCTACGAAACTTCGTGATGAGATTCTCATCAATGGTAGGTCAAAAGTTTCAATAATTCAATTAAAATCAACGAGAGTTCAAAAAATCGGATTCCGAATATTTTTCATCAACATGTCCCAAGCTATTTGGTCACCAAAGATTTTTCATAGGAGTACCAGATCTGTTCTTATGATCTCTCTAGAAGTCCCGAAAGATAAAACGGAGGTTGATACTTGTATCTAAGAAGCGACGAAATTTATATTCAATTTTTCTCCGCCCTCCACACCGTCAATCCCAGATCTTTTCGATTGATATGTGTAAATATGGTGGTGAACTTCCAGATTCGACATCCGAGTGGCTACGTGCCTCACCAACTCAGGGGAATTATCACACGCGGCAGTATTCCGGTGGATAAAATCCATGGGGAAATGATCGGAGGGCTGAAGTATTTGAGAAACGATAACCCGAACTGCCTCAAATTTTCTTCAGAAAAGAAAATGGGGTATCCAAATTATTCCTGATTTTGACAAGCCTCTCTTCCACTTTATAAAACAGTCAGCAATGCTCCAACATTTATTCCTCTAATCGTTATGAAATCTATTTATTTTATCGTACACTTGCGCACTGTTCACCAAAGTAAATTCATCTCAATTGAATCGAGTTACAGAGCGAGGAATTGAAACGTGGTATTACCAACTAACCGTTACCTGTTCCAACTTCCGGCTGTCCTAAATTTGCAGGTTTGACTTGTCCATTTGGCCTTTTACCTATACGCTACATAACACATACACCATCTCTTTATTCAATCGACGTGGTGTGCAAAAGCTCAAATAGAACGAACATGGAAGAGAGAAAGGGGCGCGAAAGCGAAGGTTCCTGCCGATGAATGTAACTCGCGTGTGTCAGTCGGCAATTTGCAATTTCCTGCCTCTTCTATATATCTACCACCATCGTTACGCGTTCGCCAATTGTATGTACCCGGACGCGTGTTTCGTTCCGACCAACTCACAACTGTTCAACCACATACACTCATCGTATTCATTTTCCACTGTTTCAATGTATATCAGCCCGTAAATATCATGAATAAATTCCAAACTTTTTTCAGCAATTATCCATTCCCCAAGTTGTCTAACGAGATACACAAGAAAAAGACATTTCGTCTGGATCAACGCAGTTGGAAAAAAAGGTAAGAGAAAAATGGCGCATGAAATTAAGTTGCGCAACAAATATCAAAATGAATATTGGATGATAGTTGACAACATCAAACTGCATCGGACTACACTGAGCTTGAAAATCTAATTCACTTAAACATGACGGCAATTAGATTTCCAGTCGTTGACAATCCCAAATCCTCGTACTGCATTCAACTCAATATTTGTCACTAAAACTTCTATTCTTATCAGAATAATATTCATTTGTTACGATTTTGTGTTTTGGGAATCACAATTGAAGCTCTTCGTTTTCTTCAGTACGTTATTGCATGATATTTATTGTAAATGAACGTTCTGGAAGCGTTCTAGAAGCACTGGCGGAGGCAACGTCAAGGATCCATTGCTCTCTTATAAAACTTTAATCCATGTTGAGGGAGCTGTCATGGATATTGTAACAATAGTAACTACAGTAAGTAATTACACAATGTGTCCTTTTTATGTAAGCAAACATGCAAGGACATGTTTACACCAGGGCCTGGGGCTGTGTTAATTGAAACTCGGTTATACGACGTAGCATTTCCAACGTGTTTAACGTGCATTCATATGAGATAGGTAATTTTGATTTACATGTATTTGCATTGCCCAGTGGTGGGTAGGTTACATGCAAGCTATATCAACTAAAATCTTGCTTTGGTTGCACATTTAACATCAATTATGACATCATCGCGCCAATTCATACATGGGCTTATTCACCAAATGATTCAGCGCATATCGCAGCTTCTTATTGGAAAAACATGAATTTGAAAGATATGGGGACATGTTTGATTTAAATTTGAGAACAAAACTATTTCCGTTTTGTGTTTCCTGCTTTTGTGAGTTCTATGTAACCCACAAACCAATTGTTCCACCAATAAATCCTCATTGCATCCAATGAAAGAGTGTTGATTTGTATGAACATCAACAAATAGACGTCCGTCGAATAGAGCCAACATGTAAATTTATTATTTCAACTACAGAATGATTTTAGATTTTAACACGAACCTGATGACGAATTGTCTGATCTTACTACTCAGTGGAGACGTAGGGGCAAGTTTGTAAAATCTGGATTTCTTCATATTTTCTATTGTTATTTTCATTTCGGTAATTGAAAGAACATTTTGTTTTGGAAGAACGGAAATGGATATGTGACAAGTTTCGCAAAATAAAATGGAAGATTGACGAAAAAACGGTGGACTTAGAAACGCTTAAAAATATTCACCGTAAACAGTATATTCTGCAATGTTATAGGAACAGAATCTTCTTTCCCTTTTTCTTCATACTCAAACTCTAAAAATTCTTTCCCTTATTTTCAATGAAAAAAAAATTTTCCGATGATTTCAAGTTTCACCCATCCTCTTTCCTGCACAAATTCGAAGCGTAAGTTTTTCTATTGTGCATTTTCCTGTTTGTTTCATCTGCACTCTTTTTATTTTCCCATCGCATTCAATATTACACGGCATATTCTCCATTGAATGCCACCAATCGCTACCAAATATTTTGCTGACTATAAAAAAAGTACGTATGAATGGTAAAAACTAAAAATAATATAGCGATAAAAATAAAAATGCCACGTTCATATTCACAAATGACAATTGGTCGGAGCAGCGAATAATAAATATAATAAAATGGAATTGAACTTTATTAGTTGTGATGAGAATGGATGGCACGCGCCCTGTTTGACAATGCATGGTCTCTCGCCAGTCAAAATTATTACAATCGGATGCTTGTGACGTATCGTGTTTATTCGCTGGCGCCGACAATTATTTATGTTTGTTTCGTGTACATATATACTTATATACCTATTCACGTTGTTTGTGCGACTGCGAAATTTACTGACTTCCCATTCTCTATCCTGTCCCGCGTAATTATTTATATATACCTGTGTATATAGCCACTTCAGTTGGCTGTTATTTATCCAATCACATCAAAGAGATGAACACTGAACCAATCCATAGAAAGCAACGTATAAATAATGGTAACAGTGTTCATAATAATGATAATGAACAAATTATTTGTAGAGGAAATGAAGTTTTGAAATTTCCGTGCCACCATCACATTTTTAGAATTTATTTAGCTCCTCTTTTTCGTAAAGCGCTGACTATGTGCACACTGTCTGATCCGATTAACTGTATGGTAGATGAATGGAATATTTTACGCGCGTATTTCATTAGCGATTTCACTCATCATTTTGAACAAAATACCGCGAGGTGTTTATGCTCTGTTGGTAATAGCATTTGTTTATGTTTTCCCTGCATCGCAGACAAAGGGATTATATGGAAAACATTGGACGCAGAGTATTCATTAGATAATGCAATTTTGAAAAGATGTGAAGAAATATTCGCGATAAAATTACATCAGTCAGTTCTGAATGATTAATTTGGGAATTCAACTGCGACAGAATTGTTGACTGAGATTAAGGTCTGTAAAAAAGGGTTATGACTCCTGAAGATGTTGCAACACTTTGGGTATACATTTCGATTGAACTCATTCTGCGAATTTTCGTGAATAACATCTGAAAGGAAAACTGAGGTGAAGGGCTAGAAAAAACTCATTCGGTGTGAATATATTGCAGAATGATGAATATCAGGAAATACCGATGAATTATGTATCAACTGCTGGAATATGATCCATAAATCAGTAATAACCCAATCGGAAATTTTTCTACCACATAATCTGTTTTTTCCGGATAGATTTTCAGTATTTGGTTCCCATTGTTGATCACGCTGGACGCACCATTTTCCCTCTTGATCATCAGTTTTCTCACAATAATAAATGACAAAAAATGTCTGCTTTCGTATGACGCGTCACAATCTTTCGTAGCTATTCACGATTCAATATTTGATGGTATACATGCATTAAGCATAATAAGTTTCGCCATTGGATTACAGGGACAAAGAGTTAAGTTGAGGATGAAATTCAACGCAATAAATGATGCAGAGAGAAAGAAGAAATGAGACAGAATAATAAGGCGAAATTTTTAATACTTCCTGGAATATCATATGCAAGAAATTAATAAAAGTATTCAAGCCGTGAAAAGTTGCTGGTGCTGAATCGTAGTGATGAAGACTGAAATACAATATAATCTCGCACAATGAAAAGTCTTGCACCACAGTTGAAAAAGGAAGAGAAAAGTGATGAGTGAAATATGAATGTATAAAATAAATAAAAATAACTGAATCTATTATTTGCAATTGGGGAAAAAAAAATGTAAAATAGAAAAACAAAACTTTATTGGTGTGGAAAAAGTGTGAAAACGTATTATATTGAAGAAGAAAAGAGAAACGAGAGAAAAATGGGAGAGCGAATGAAAGCGACAATAGAGAAGTGGTAATGTTCATCGTGAACGCAATGAGAGAGCGGAGCGTTTGGGAAGAACGGAAAATTCACGACACAGTATGCGCTATGGAACCAACGTTCACGATATTTGCCTCTCCAATCCGTCCCTCTTTTCCACCTTTTCCCCAACCCTCTTCTCTATTCGTATACACACATACACACCGTCGTATATATATTTTACCCGTTTTTCGCTCTCTTCACGTTCGAACAAATCCAATTATTTGAAACGAGACCGCAAACTTTCACGGACTCGTTTGAGCTCGTCTATTTATACTCTCATTCTCTCATCTCTGTAGTAATTTTTTTCTTCCTTCTCCCTTGCTTTTTCCGTTCTTTTTCATATACATCCGGCGGTGGAAGTATCACATCTGTCAAGTCATTTACGTTGTGGGTGGACTAGTCAATATGGTGGCGTTTGAAAAAGTGTAATTGCAATTCTACCACTGAATTACTATCCGGCCAAGGACCAATCGCAATCGGTCTTGCAACACGTTTCATGCTCTATTCGGGCTGGAAATTTGACTTGAAGCAACTCATAACGTACATTCAACTCAAACGGAATTGCCTCGGTTATTTTTCCCCCCATCATGCCATTATGAGTGTCCAGGAAAAAAAAAACATTTGAATGAAAGCCTAGCACACCCAATGATGGTGTCATCATACAAAGTTGGATTTCAGGCATATGAGAAAAAAGTTTCGATCATTCCATTCGAGCAAAAACTTTTGTTGATGTATCGATGATATAACAAAATAAATATTTTTAATAATAATTTCAAATCCACATCAACTGCAGATTGACACCACCAAATTCGTTTCTACTGAAATGTCATTACAAACACAAAGCCGGGATATCTTCACAATTTCTATCAAAGAAAATTTTTTTTGCTGTCACACAAGACGTTCATCGTCGAATGGAATGAAAATCAATTCCTTTGATTATGTGAATTGAGAACAGACACTCAAACATGAGATGGGAAGGTTGCCCGATGTGACTGGTGATTAATTGGTACGTTGAATCATATGTAACTATTGCGTATTACATATATACTGAATATGTTCGTGACGCATACATATCTACAATTGTATATATTGTATAAATGAGCTATAATCATTGTTTGGTATATACGCTGAGCAAAATTCGCTCAGGCGTTATCGGACTTGCACGATCGGAATACACCGCTGCTGCTCAACGACCGTGTGTGTATGTGGTTGCCACACGATTATTCACTTCCACGATTGCTATCCCCCTGTTTCTATGTCGTATTACAATATTGTATTATGTATATATGCAATCGTGTAATAAAGGTGTCTATCCTAATCTTAATGCATAATCACAGTGTTATTCCGCAGTGGTATAATAATCCATGCGGTTCAAGTTGAAATGAATTAATATACGCACACAATTGTGTTGACATTGGTGGTTATTTAATTATTCAACTATTCTAGCATGAAAGATTCTTATGAGAGATATCAATAGTTCATTGTAGGAACATTCAAGAATTAGTACCCAATAAAAAATGGAATATTTAAAGCTATAATTAGAATTCGAGAACGAAGTACGCGGAAAAATTTTGCATGGAATGATGATGTAATGTCTTTGTGGTTATATAGGATTTAATGATTTTGTGACTATGTACTGTTAGGTCCTGAGTGACCTAACCATGTGACCCAACGGTCACATGACCCCTCAAACCAATCATGATTAACTTCGTTCCTCTTAGTAACCAAATTCAAAT
>JABMBR010001885.1:0-30136 GCA_018881525.1 Meteorus sp. PSUC_FEM 10030008
TATATATATCTTATTTCGTGCATATTGACGGATTTGTATACTTCTATGAACTTAATATCGGAAGTGTTCAAAAAATATCGATGTAAATATCTTTTGACTGATTATACATGCTTGGCGATAGCTAAACTAGTTAGATTCATACCAACCACAATTTTTCTCGCCATGAACCGACATGATACATAAATTCGATTTGGTAATTCCTTTCTGTTTAGATGAATAATATAAACGTCATGATACGGAGAAGTGAGTTATGAATTGATCCAAAGGAGCATCTCGGAACAATTCGAAGGAATCTTCATGACTCACATACTCAAGACGTGAAAAATATATACGCAACGTTCAAGATATCACCGGAATATCGGATGAACAGAAGAAAAAATCTTGCTCATCACCTGATTCCATATATGAAGACAAAGTATTGTTATACATCAAGTAATCCCATATTGTCCCATCGCCTGAGTTTCTTCGATATTTCTCTTTTGAAGATTTCATTCTCGTATACCTCATCATGAGAAATTAATTTGTCGTAGTCACAAATATAGAAAGCTAATATTGAGCATGACATCAACAAATCATGGATTTCACGTTTATGCATTGCTTTCTTCAATTCTATCATGTTTGGTGGATGAGTATTACACCCAATTTCGAGCATTGTTGATGTCAAAGTTTCCAAATATTCTTCGAACAATTCATTTCGTTGGCTTTCCGTCACGGTCTCGGATATGCATAAACTGAAGAAATGAGCAAGATCGATTGAAGGCGATCCATAAAAACAAGCTTGGAAATCAACCTGGAATAATATTTTATAGAACTTCAATTCATCGTATCTATCATTTTAATATAACTTTCATTATCGAAGATTAGTTTTCTCATAAGGATTATCAAGCAGTATAAGAGGTTACATCGATGGGTGTTACGTTGTGGAATAACCCTGGAAAATGGCCAATAGTGATCTCGATGCACCCAAAATTGAACAAACGAAGAAAGTTGTTATATCAGTGTAAAAGAACCACAGGATGATATTTGAAACGAAACACATTCAGCACCATTCACTGTGTTATTCGAATCGAATCTACGGTTAAACTTACCATGATGTGATCAGTCACTCTGCCATTGCCATCATATTTGAAAAGCATGTTGTTCGTCCAGTAATCATTATGATTGATGACATTGAATTCATTATCATCACGTTCCTGACAATTCGCCACTCTGTCTGTTATAACTTCAGATAGTTTCATCAGTTTACTTGAATAGCTCTCACCGAAATCTGGCCAAGATGCAATTGCTTTCGCAAAACTTTTCACTCTCGATACGAAAAAATAATCGATCAACTCCTGAGGAGAATTGGGATGGAAATACCCTTTCGACAAGACGTTCTTGTATTCTGGCGACTGAATTGAAATTCAGACGGAACAGAATTTTATTGAGTAAAATTTTTGAAATTTGGTTACTGTCGTTCTATTCATATACTTATTTCTTCTCTATACAGTACCCACCTTCTCACAAACCGCCACTGAGGAAGCGTGGAATTTCGCCAAATTCCTGAGAGCAAATCTGCAATGTTCATAGTCAAGTCTACTTATACGATTCGTCATACGAAATCCTGATTCACCGAGGTCTTCCATAATTAGAAAAGCTCGATCGTGATTCTGAGAGAACAAACAATTGCACGACAATTTCGTACCCTTCAATATGGAACTCATTTCTCTCAGAATTATTGTCTGTATTGTAATCTCTATATCAAAAAGACTCAGCTGCGCAAACTTTGATACATAAATAATGTCAGTATCTCATAAAAAATCTTATGCCAAAGTATTTGGCGTTATGAGAGTTCTACTGCGTGTCTACAGGGCAAACGAATCATATGCAACTCACCAGTGGCTTTCTTAAGTTAGTCAACTCTGCTTTGAAAAGTATTGATCGCCTTTCTCTTACTATTTTGTCATTAAAGTAACGGCTGTAATGAATCTTCACACGAATCAACTCACTCGTATGATTTTCACCTTTTTTTATAGCGGGTTCTGCCGATATATTGATAACGCTAAGCGTATCATCATTTTCTGAAGTCTGCAACACCTGTTCTATGAACTTTTTATCCAACCAAGGTTCCATTATCACAATCTGATTTCCTGTCACTTGATCAGTTAAGCACTCAGTTCAACTGCTTCTCCCTTGGATCCACGGAGGAAAATGTTAACAATAACTCACTTGACTCGTTATCTTCCTGTTTCTGTCCAATATGACTTCAATTGGTACGAACCTCATGGACGACGTGAACCCAATTGACTGATTGATCAAAAACCACTTTCGTATTTGTTACCACCGATAGCCCGTATCTCACATTTATACAAATTCGTGCAGTTTTGAT
Organism: Meteorus sp. PSUC_FEM 10030008; assembly: GCA_018881525.1. Lineage (NCBI taxonomy): Eukaryota > Metazoa > Arthropoda > Insecta > Hymenoptera > Braconidae > Meteorus > Meteorus sp. PSUC_FEM 10030008. Next base: position 2,369 of record JABMBR010001885.1, read on the forward strand.
ATAAAACATAAATACTCTGTTGTCAGATGATTGATGACTGAAACTCAGGTGTTTTCGAAGATATCATTATGAACGCAAATTGTGCAAGCATACTTGTACTCACCATCATTGGAGGTGATTTGAATTCTATTCATTCTCAATCACATTATAAGTGCCTTCTACATGACATTTTTTTTTCTGAATGGAATTTCTTGTAGATAGAATTTTTTTATGATTTAAATGTTACAAGCGTACTTAGTAAACCAATTTTTCAGGAATACAGAACACCATTATTCAAAATTCAGTTGGATCCTGGAAAGGTTTGACTGGATGGATTGTTCCTCTGAGAATGGAATCAAAGAAATTGAGAACGAAATAAGAAGAAGTGAATAGAATGTAATCTTGCGCGAGACTCATCGAGGTCCAACGACAGAATCGCGTGTGAGATAGCTTCAGCGATAACTTCGTGAAATTAGTCGTAAGAAGAGTGTATCACATCAGTATCAACATAAAAATTAGGTCAATAATACATTAATCAGTTACAGTAGATGGATAATTATTAATTAATCGCCCATGTAGAAAAATAATTAATATTCGGGTAATCCAAATGAAAATGAGGGTCTTTGAATTTTTATGCTCAGAATGGTCGAGAAAGCCAAATTCATATTATGAGGCTAATGATATCAGGAAAAGAAATTTCATGGGCAGTCACAATGGTTAGTCACAATGGAGAGTCACAATGGGCAGAACAATAAAATATAGGTGAATGATTTGCCATAACGCGATCGTTCAGTTTATATCCCGAGCAGATGATCAAATCAATTAAACATATATATGAGCTTGTTTATTGATGTATACAATGGAGTCGTGCACAAAATTTGTCTTGCATACATATAAAATAATTACAACTACACAAATTTATATCAGTCTGCCTACAAAATCATTTTTCAAGCGAGAGATTCTTCTGCAGCGCAATCCCCAATGTAGAACTGGCAAAAAACTCAAGAGTTTCATGAAAATTCAGATACATTTTCAGAGATCCGTTGCTTCCAATTCTTTCCTTCAAATCAACTTCTTTATTCAATGAATATGTGACCATATTAGGAGTATGAAATTTATATGATTTCTCAAGAAAATTTCTCTTATCGTTCATAATATACACAAACTTTATCAGACTCGATTCTCCCAACTCAACATTTCCATTCCAAAATGTTTTCATGATAAACATATTGTCAGTATATCATTATACTCTCACTGGATATCCCAGAGAAGACGGATAATTCTTTGATAAACAATTGTTTCTCATTCGATAAACGTTCTGATTATGCAATAAAAATGTGCAGATATGAAAATTTCTTTCATGTCTGGGACATACGAACGATGAAATCCAAAAACATGTCAGGCTTTCTACTATGCAGCTCTTTAAATTCATCTGATAAAACAATTTCACGCTTATTTTTCAACATAAACGAAATAGTATTTTCAATTAGTCCAGGAATTTTATATAAATCCGCTTTGTCAAGAATTTTCAATGAGTTGTTCGCTGTTCTCTTCTGGCATATGATGAGTGTACACACATTCTGGAGATCTATTATCTGGTATTTAATGGCAACAGACAAAATAGAAAAGAGATCGTCGATGTCTAGTTCTTTATCTATCTCACCAGTATACAAAAAGTCGATCACCTTCCGCATTATGTCAACATCAATATCCTCTATATCTATTCGATTTCCCAATGATACGTTCGAATCTTTTCGGAACATTGTCAAGAAAACGGAACTGTGGGCTGCAAGTATAAACTTATGTGCTGAAATTTCTTCTCCGTTGATGTTGATAACGACGTCGGCCAATTCATCTTCGCTCAAAAGATGTCTAATTTTATGATATAAGTTTACAGGTGTCCATGTTTCCAGTTTGTTTATGAAACCGAACCATGTTAATTCAAACCCGAATAGAATTGATGCCATCCCGCATACAGGATCAAATGGAATATCGTGAATTGTATAAGTATCCGTCCAATCATGAATTGTGAGTTTTCTGATTTGACAGCCATCTATACTTATGCTAATTGATACATTGGCTGCATCATGCGGTGTTTTTGACATGACAACAGCAAACTTAAAACTGTCCGTTACTTCAACAATCAATTTGAATCGTACATCACGGAGAAATTCGGTGGAAAAACAGTTCGAATGCTCAGTTGGTTGCCGATTATTCAATAACATGGGCCAGTTAGCTAATCGGATTATTATTGGTAAATTGTGCATCTCGATACTGGACATGATGATGTATTTGACGTTCAAGTATATGAATATTCTGGCTATTTAATATCCAATCCACTGTGCTACTCTTCTTGACTTGTAGGCCCGACTGTTGTTGCCGATGAACTAGGAAAATATAAAATTGCGAAGTGCAATAGACATTAATCCAATAGAAATAAAATACTGTATCAATACTCGGAAAAGGAAGTTATTTGCTATCGATTTTCATAGATTTACCTTTAGTATGATTGGACTGATATTGAAGAACCTCCTGAAGAGCATTGGTGTATCAAAATTAGGAGTTACATCCTTTGTCTACCACCAAAACATTAATCAACGTGTGTGCGCACATCTACATGCTCGCTGCTTTTGTATTTGACTTTTCCACCATCTGTATTGTTTCAGTGAAATTTCCCCACTCCGACATTATTGTTGTTGAATTCAAAAGAGCCGATTCTAAGAAAGGAATCGTTTTCCGACAGATAGTTTCTCCATATTATTATTATAGGTTTGTATATGCAGACACACAAACAAGATCAATATATTTCAAATGAACTCTCGAACTTCGGGAGGCAACGAGCAAAATGAAGAATCAATCGATGAAGCCTCGATGATTTAGCCATTTTTTTCGAGGTATGAACATCTGTAACGAGGGAGAATATTAGAATCGGTGGTAGCCTGGAGGAAAAAATTTTTTCTGTAAAAAGTACTGATAAAAAACAAATCTGAAATTATCAATTTTTCGATTCAATATACCAAAGAGCGCGTTCACACGCAACAAGTTCTTTGAACTTCATTCTCGAAAAATCAATTTCAATTAAGAGATTTTATTTTTATGCTTGTTATGAGACAGCAGACATTCTCCACTCCCTTATAAAATTCAAGTCCCGAATTCATTCCGGCAATATTTCCCCATAATTCTTGGAACCGTATGTATAATGGATTGCAAACTACATTTCGAGTACACATGCTCGCGAAAGCTATCGAAGAAAGGAACATGAAAATAGTAATTCAACGGTGCTCATATCGATAAGGTCGATTATCCTCATTATATTTACCTTAATGTGATTCTCAATATCTACATGACAAAAACATTTTTTCTTTGTTTTCAAACTGTTCTGTGATGGATCTGATTGACTACTTGTATTATATTGATATTTATATAAACTTGCAACGTAATTCATTTTGAATGACATTCCGTGACCGTTTCTCAATACAGAATTGATTTAATCAACGCCAATCCATGTTTACAGTAAATATTCTCATGTGAATGAGTGAACTCTATGATCGATAAGCATACCCATTCCCAGAAGAAACGATGCGGGAAACAAATTCCAGTATCTATCCCGGCTGCAGAATTCACAATCTATACTCGCAGTATCCGCTTCATTAATTTGAAAAATATTTTTGGATTTCTAACAAAGAAAGCCTTGAACTGATCAGATGTGCTAATCGCCGGTCCATTACGTCTCATTAAAATACTTTCGCAATCAATTGATTTCCCGAGTTTGCTAGAGCTGATCGTTTCGAAAATCCTGAAAGCGTTATCTTTCATCATCACCGTCAGAAGAGCAAATCCGCATGAGTTCTTCAGTGTAATTATTTCATTAGTGTTACTGCAACAGCCGCGATGGCAAATATTTCATCGATCTTCAGATTTTCAAAAACAATTTCTTCGGTATACAAAAACTCAAGAAATCTGTTCATAATGTCATTCTCAACGTTTCCAACCTCGATCTATCCAGCTGTCAACACAAACGAACTGCTCTGGGACATTTCCCTTGAAACGGAACTCTACTTTGGAGGAATAGCTTTATGCGTTGAAACTTTTTCCCCTCCCATCATTATTACAGTATCAGCCGAATTATTTTTCTCAAATGAATCTATGAAATCGTCATACATATTCTTGAAAACAGACGAGCCAGTTTCATGCTAGCATGTTTCAACTGCATCGCTACCAACCAATGATTTTTTTGTTGGTGATAACGACCCCCTCTAAATGATGTTGGATTTCACAGTCTCGCCGTACAACTCAATAAACATCTTTGGTGGAGTTATATCTCCTGATACTTGATTATCAGTCGAATCTTCAATCTTGGTAATTTTCATAATTACTCCACCAATACTTATAATCAGTCTTTCATTCGCAGTGTCAAGTGAATTTTTCTTCAAAAGCATTGTGAATTGATTACACGGTTTCACGAAAATCAAAAGTTCAAAATGTACATTAGGAATACTTCTATCAATCCATTCTATATTCATCTCAATATACTCTTGAAATTAACTGCTGGATATTTATATGCATAATGCTCCCGGAGTTCCACAGCCTTCATAGATATCACTCATCAAGTGCAATAGTCAATATGTCGACGACAGACTGACTGAGTAAAGACTTTCGATTATATGAACACATGATGTGTCATGCATACAGTCAACCCATCATCCTGAACAGCAAAACAAACAGTAAACAGCCAATTCATCTATCCTTTCCTACATATTTGCGTTCATTCTAACCAAATATTATCATGCAAGGAGGAGAATACCAAAAAATAAGTTCTTGATCCACCAGTATTCCCAGTAAATAAAGCGAGTTGACCGATCCGTTTATTTCACATACATTGTGCCGGTATTCGCGATGGAGAGAGCTTCTTCGTGCAACAGCTGGGGTGCGCTCAATCCCGTCAAGTTTATCATATCGACCTTCAATACTCTTCAATGCCGACCATGTCGAGTTATTCACTGATGGTTGAACTGTTTTTGTGATAAACTTTCTGTTCCTGTGAATCTCCCCCTGCATTTTCTGAACGAGATATTTGTAAATAACACGCCACGTGGAAGTTGTTTTAGGAATATTGCACTGTTGTTTGCGTGTGTCATAAGTCCATTATTCTGCTACTATAGACAAGTGATATCTAACAAAAATGATGGTAATGAATTCTTCCTTGATAATTTAGCTTACATAAAGAGTTATTTTCTTCTAAACCTCATAATTTCATGTTCACTATTCATCAATCATGTATGATCAATATATCGACTAAAACTCTCTTTGCTACAGATGCCTCCAATGTTGTAAATTCGCTTCAGTCAGTATATTTAGAATTTAGTGGGACATACACTTTTTTTTACAAATATCATTTTTGTTTCCCAGAAAATGCGAATAAGTAAGTGCCCGACCGAAGAATTGAGCCTGAGGAACTGCGCAGCGATCAATCCTGATGATTTCCCGAAGGATATCAAGTAGGCTGTTCTCTAATAATAATAGTGACAACAAAGTTATAAAATCATGCAGTTATAATACGATATTATAACCATCGTATTATTTTCCATTAGATACATTGAAGTTGGTTTACAACCTAACCATAGTTATGTTTTTACTATTGTACCATATGAAGATATACAACGTGGATCGATAAGTCTGAACTTACCCCAACGGAGATGGGCACATTTGGATATTGGTCAAGAAGTTGATGTACGTCCTTATAATTTTGATCCATCTGACAGCTCAACCATTTTATCTACTATCGTACTATTTGCAGATTTTCATAAAAAAACCCAGTAAACATCTTGATCTTCTGTCACAACTGTATCTATGATTGTCTCCTCAGAATATCAACTAAGAGTCATTGTTTCAATGTTTATTCTCACAGGACAACCTTAGAGCCGTATGATACAGAATTGATGTCCAAATCTTTCTCATTACAATTCTCTGGTCAAGCATTCACACTCAGCCAAACTTTAGGTTTTAAAATAAATGATGACTTGAAAATGCTTGACTTGGTTGTCAAGGAATTGGAGGCATTGGACACGTCAGCAATCCAATCCGAAGTAAAATCGAATCCTAAAAAAATCAAAATAGGCCGCTGCACAGGGAACACAATAATTCTATTCGAAAAAGTTGAGAATTCTTCCTTGAATCTTGTTGGTGGTGCAAAAACCAAAATTATCCGTCAATCGATAATTAACCCAGATTGGGACTTCGCCAAAATGGGGATAGGAGGATTAGACAAAGAATTCAATGCTATTTTTCGCCGTGCATTCGCGTCACGTGTGTTTCCACCAGAGCTCATCATGCAACTAGGTTGCAAACATGTCAAAGGTATATTGCTTTATGGACCGCCGGGAACAGGGAAAACGTTGATGGCGCGCCAAATCGGTACAATGTTGAATGCCCGAGAACCGAAAATCGTCAATGGCCCACAAATCCTTGACAAATATGTTGGAGAGAGTGAAGCAAACATCAGGCGACTATTCGCTGACGCTGAAGAGGAAGAAAAAAAGCTTGGTCCAAATAGCGGATTACACATCATTATTTTCGATGAAATCGATGCAATTTGTAAATCACGTGGCAGTGTTGGTGGTAATACTGGTGTTCACGATACAGTCGTCAATCAATTACTTGCCAAAATCGACGGTGTTGAACAACTGAATAACATTCTCGTAATTGGTATGACCAATCGTCGAGATATGATTGACGAAGCATTGTTACGTCCTGGCAGGTTGGAAATTCAGATGGAGATAAGCTTGCCTGATGAGTATGGGAGGCTACAAATTCTCGAGATTCATACCGCCAAAATGAGTCAGCATAAAAAAATTGCACACGAAGTCGATATGAAAGAACTGGCAGCGCGCACAAAGAACTTCAGTGGTGCTGAGCTGGAAGGTTTAGTCAGAGCAGCACAGAGTACCGCGATGAACAGATTGATCAAAGCGTCAAGCAAAGTCGAAGTGGATCCTGATGCGATGGAAAAGTTAGTGGTCAATAGATCAGACTTTCTCCTTGCATTGGAGAACGACATCAAACCAGCATTTGGTACTGCTCTTGAAACAATCGAACATTTATTGCTACGCGGTATCATAAACTGGGGCACACCGGTGTCTGAGATCATTGCCGACGGCAACCTTTATATCCAAGAGGCCCAGGCTACAGAAGGTTTCGGACTGGTGTCAGTGTTGCTCGAAGGTCCACCAAACAGCGGCAAAACAGCCTTAGCTGCACAAATTGCCAAAAATTCGGACTTCCCGTTCGTTAAAGTTTGTACGCCTGACGACATGGTCGGTTATACCGAAAGTGCGAAATGTTCATCAATACGAAAAATCTTCGATGATGCATATCGCTCACAGCTGAGTTGTATTCTAGTAGATAATATTGAGCGTTTGTTGGATTATGGACCGATAGGTCCACGTTATTCCAATTTAACTCTGCAGGCATTATTGGTATTGTTGAAAAAACAGCCACCACGTGGAAAGAAATTATTGATTTTATGCACCACCAGTTGCAGGTAATAACGAGACATCTCTTTCAAATCACTTTTTAAGACTTTAAACAATAAAGTGAAATATCATTCCAGACATATTTTGAACGATATGGGACTCTTATCAGCATTCAGTGCAATTCTTCATGTGCCTAATTGTACGGCAATCGAACATGTATTAGGAGTGTTGGAAGAATCAGACGTATTCTCGAAAGTGGAATTAGCAAATATAGAAGCGAGACTCCGTAGGGCAAGGTTGAAGTCTTTCATTTATTGAGTTTCATTGTGAAGAAATAAGAAATATTGCTTTGAAAATCAATTGAATTTATTTCATGAATTTTTCCAGAATTTCTATTGGTATCAAAAAGTTATTGGGCATTCTCGACATGATACGGCAAGTGGAGATAAACTATCGAATCGAAAAATTCTTATCGAAATTAGAAGAAGAAAGTGGGCTCGATTGAAAAACGGAAAAATCGTTATATTTACCTGAGTATAAGGTAATTTATACTATGAAAATTGTATGCATGATTCAATCGGAAATCAAGTACAAAGTATTATCAAATCCATCCGATTCAAAAAGTTACTGGAGAGCCAATGACTCGCAACACCTACACAGTAGATGTTTCCATCAACAGGAAGGTCCGATTTTCTTTCATTTTTTTACTAAATTAATCGAATCACCACCAGATAGTCGAAATGTGTTCTCGGAACGTAATAGTTCAATTAGCTCTCATATCTATATTAGTTATAAGTTGATGAAGTGCAAGTTTACTTATAATTATTTCCAAGAAACTTGACTCGTACTGTTGAGCAACTTCGTACTCTCTTCACATCAACGAATTGTTACGATACAAATTTCACACCGAGGATTTAACATTCTCATTGCATTGAACTCAAAATGTATATCGAAGTGTCAAATCTATGACCAGTCCGTTCATTATCAATTGTGCGTTCGGCTGAATGAATGTGGACATTCCATCAAATATTATCAATTCTACCAGAAGACGGGAATCGGCTCATAAAAAAAAACAAAAGACACAAATGTATTGATGAATGTTATGACTTTCAAGGAAACAAGAGAGTCGAAGTGAGAATCATACAGTAATAATCTAACGTACAAATTACAATCGAACGCTTTATTATTAAATCGGTATTGAGGGAACAAACAAATGTACTCGTTTTAATGGAACATAAAGAATGGTAATTTCTATATACAGTGGATGAAAAATTTCTGTGAACTCCTTAATCTAATACCACGGCGTTGGATTCATTTGCCAACCCCATCGATCGTAATGTCTCGATCACGCCTCATATTATGAATTGGCATTTCATTCGAATATATCTTCCTACTTTCAAATTTCTGCGCAAATAGTGCGCATTTCGTGTCGATAAGATACATCGTACTCTGTCGGCATGACAGTGAATACATGAGTCTATGTAAGTACACTGTATACACAATTGCCATAAATATATCTTCTTATTCATTGTGATGTCAAACATCGAGTGTTTTTACTCAGTTTTTCTACATATCGAAAACAAATATATGTATATGACACTATAATGTTATTAACAATAGTTTTCATCATTGGATCTTAATAATCAATCACAGTTCTACATGAATTACGATATTACCAACAATAAAAGACGAAGAATAACGGAAAGATGGCTCAAGAAGGCAAAAAAATTTCATTCGGTTTTTCAAAATCTATTAAAAAACCGGATTTAAAACCTGTAACACAAATAGAGAGTAAAAATGTGGACTATATTGAATATGTGGATGAAAAATCAATCAAAGTTATCGGGTAGGTCAATTTTTTCCAATATTAAAACGTCTTATATCGTATCATCTTTTAACATAACCTCATAATTATATGCTTACTCAATTCGTGCGATAATTCAATTCGTGAATAATGGAACACATTATACTGTTTTTTTTCTCAGCAAGGAGGAGAAAAAAGATGAGCCATTGGTGATCCCTATGTTAGGATCAAAAAGTTGGCACAATAGAATTATAAATAAAATAAATGCTGATATTTATGCTCCGTCCAGTGGCAGTGCACAAAAAAACGGAAATGCAAACCCAACGAATATAAACAAAAAATTAATCAATGGTGAAAAGGAAAGGAACTCGGAGAGTTTTCCGGGGGCAGCAGATAATACTCGAAGACCGAAGCAAACGGAAGCTGGCGAATCAACAGAGTCTCTTGAGGAATTGGCAGCTCGAGAAATTATCAACGATTTGAAACAGGATGACGAAGAAAAACCTTCAGTCGATTTAACAATTGGACAGAGTAATAATCTGGCAGGTGAAAAAGAGGTGAGATATTGATTCGATCTGGTTTCTCAGTAAGTTACTTTTTGGAATGCTTATTTTCCCACCTTTGACCCAATTCAAAGAGGTGTATTTTGAGACTATCCAAATAACGAAGAATATTCCAGAAGTCAAATTTCTGAAGAATCCGGAATTCCATGTTTCCATAGAATGCACTAGAACCATTCGAATCGATGAGATACATAATAACATAATATTTCTCTTCCATTTCACAGCCGACATTGGAAAATTATGAGGAAATTCCAATAGAAAAATTTGGAATAGCATTATTACGTGGCATGGGATGGGAGCCTGAAAAAGGAATTGGGAAAAATTCGAAGTATGTTTCGATTCTCTGCATTCATTTGATTCGGAACATGATGAGTTCTCAATTGACATTTCTTTTCTTTTAATTCCCAGAGTTGTTCCAGTTGCAGTCCCAAATTTGAGACCTCGGGGTATGGGATTAGGAGCGGATAAAGCAATATTACCGAAAAAAAATGTCAAACCAAAAACTAAAGAGGAACAAGAGTTGAAATTGGAGGCAGGCTGCTATGTACGAATTATTGCGGGTAAATACGTAAACAGCTATGGTCAATTACAGAGTTTTGATGATGAATCAGGGAGATTAATAATTAAACTAGCACTGGGGAGCAAAAGTGTGTCCCTTAATGAATACCTCGTTGAACCTGTCACGAAAGAAAATTACAAACGCAATTCGAAGATCCTAAGTAAGTGAAATTATGTACAGGATATGAATTGTTGAATGTATAATAATTGACATAAAGATGTCGTATATAATATGATTTGAATTTCTCTCTCCAGATATTTCAACTTACGAACAATTCAACAGTAATGGTAATCGAGAGCGTGAGCAAAATTCATTAAGCACAACAGCGAAAGCAAAGGAAGAAAATGGAGATGCACAAGGAAAATTATCGACTTGTGAAAAAAATTCAAAATATCGTGAGGCTTCCAGTACAAGTGATGAATCAGGTGACTCTGACGGAAAACATAAGCGAAAATGTGAATTGAATGATAAAGATGATTATCATAAGTCCAAAAAATCGAAGAAACATCGGTGTCACGATGAATCGGAACTGAGCAAGAAAAACACCAAAAAAGATAAAGATCGGGAGAGAACAAGAGAACGTTCAAGATCTCATCATTCGAGTAAATCCTCAAATAAAAAAAAAAGCAAAAGACGCAAACGATCGCACTCAAGATCACTCAACAGACGGTGATATTGTATATAGGAACTAAATTGATTTTCATTATATGTCATTGCATAATAACCCACACCGACAGAATAAGAATCCACCATTTTGAATCAAACTGTGTACGATGTATATTTTTTTCTCTTCAGTGATTGACTTTTCAAGCAAAACTAATCTCATTTTCATTTAACATGTTGAAGTCGAATTGTATAAAGTATTGTTATTTCGCTATATAATAAACTGATGATCCGAATCGATAAAAAAAGATTTATTCTCATCCAATCACATAACAATCACAATTGTCTAATATTGAGAAGATCGAGAATTCATAGAATTAATCATTTTGAGAACTATTATAGAGTATCAGCAGTATTTTCAAACACGTTACATTCTAACATATATGTTCATTTGAACTTTTATGTGAATGTATCCAAATCTTAACATATGTTGAGTCTATGCATGCATTGTATTATCATGAGAGTAGAAAATTCGAGTCTATAACCTCAATTTTGGTAAACATCTGTCCACATACTTTTAGGTTAGAAGAGTTACTAACGATTTGCACATGGTCTTCGTTCGTCCGATAGTATAAATATAACAAAAGATGTAACTAGGATCAAGGCTGAAAAAGTTTCGAATTCTAAACAGTCTACAGTAAAACAAGTTTCAAATTGAAATAATTAAAGTAAAACAATTGAGTTCGATGCTTCGAATATTTAGACAATATCGTCTACGAAACTTTTCAATTTTCTGTGGTGAGTTGACTTGATCATTTATCCATTTTGTGTAAAATGATGCGAATACGATTAATCCATTAACAAGCTTTTTTTTGCTAGTTAAACAGCAGCAAAGTGAAATATCAACCATGGAACAAGTGATTGCACCCGACACTGAAAATAAACCTGAAAATAAGAAACGACTCTTAGATGACGATGTGGATGACAATTGTAAGGAGAAAATACAAAAAATTGATCGTATAAAAAAAAGGAATTTCGCTATTATGATGGGTTATCTTGGCAAGGATTACTTTGGTATGCAGAGAAATCCACCCAAGCGAACGATTGAAGAAGATTTAATCACTGCAATGTTCAAAGCAAAATTGATTGATGAAGAAGCATTTGATACAATTCAATATTCTCATTTTCAACGAGCAGCAAGAACAGATAAAGGTGTTTCTGCAACGCGGCAAATTTGTTCCGTGAAATTACGTACGTTCATAAATTTTATTTTTCACTTCAATGAATCGGACCTATCAGTTCATAATGAAAATAAAATATTCCAGCTGATCATGCGAATATCGATGATATAAATAAATTCTTACCAGAACAAATTCGTGTATTTGGTTTAAAACGTGTTACGAAAGGATTCAATAGTAAATCCCAATGTAATGCGAGAACTTACACGTATACATTGCCGACATATACATTTGCACCAGATGATCCTGAAATTCTTACTCGTGTACCATCAGATGAAGATATCGAGGCAAGAGTTAAGGAACTATCAGTTATTGATGGGAAACCTTTCACGGAATTCCGAATGTCCCCAGAATTACTTGACAGAGTGAATTCCGTATTCCAAATGTACGAAGGCACTCACAATTTCCATAATTTTACATCAAAAGTGTAAGTTATCATTATTCACTTTTGCATTTATCACCAAATGATACACAATAACTTTAGCAGATATCTATGTAATCTTATACTAAATTTGTAGACGACCTCTTGATCCAAGTGCAATGCGGTACATGATAAACTGTCATTGTTCGAATACTCACGTATCTCAAGGTATTGAATTTATGACAATATCAATAAAAGGACAAAGCTTTATGTTGCATCAAATACGGAAAATGGTAGCATTAGCCATTGGGATAATAAGGAACTTAGTGCCTGAAGAAATCATCGAAGAAGCATTTAAAGCAGATAAAATGGAAATCCCCATTGCCCCTGGTCTAGGTCTAGTTCTTAACTATGTGAGTTCCTTGCCTTCCAATGATTATACTTGTTAGAATGACTGTGGTGATATGTACTGGTATGTTGAATCGTGTGTTTCTCCAAACTCTCTGGCTTTAGCGTACTTCCCATTCGAATCACATCGTTAGTACAAATTGTTTCTTCGATTTTCTCTCACAATTATCTTACATATTTCCAGGTACACTATGATAATTATAATAAGAGATACGGCGCAGATGGTATACATGAAAAAATGGAGTGGTCGGAGTGCGATGGAGAAGTTCAGAAGTTCCATAAAGATTTCATACTACGACATATCGAAGAAACAGAAGTTAATAACCGATCGTATCCTTTTATTTCTTCGTTTGAATCATATTTTTTTCACAGACATTGAATGAGTTCACGGTTAGAATAATTGCCTCATGAATTTTCATTCACATTATTTATCCTTGACTTTACTGATTAGAATGTTGCTGTGGCTTGGCGACCTCGCACGTCATACATTTGCCAAACGTGATGAACATCTGCAGATCGCAGAAAATAATAAGGCTGCAGAAGAAATACCCAAAATGACTGTCATTGTTTAACCTCATCAAAAAATAAATGATATCGAACTATCAGTTGTAAACAAAACAAAGATGAACAAGATTCATTATGGAAATATCGCATGATTTATTATTTCAATAGATAGGAGTTGTGAATAATCGAGCACGAAATATAAATAGATAATGAACAAAAAGAAACCATTCTCATATGAACCACAGATTAGTGGATAACACGACAAAATAATAATTTCTCAATACATCTTTCCAGGAAAAAGATATGAAGTGGGTAAAGCCCCGAGATTCCACTCCGACACAGATCGTTGAAAAAAGTGGGGAGATCATCTACACGATACGTCATACAATGCTTGTGCGTATGGTTTCTCCCGTTCATGTCGTTAAATTCGATGCGATCTTCCTTGAATCAGTTGTGATTGTAATCGATGGCCGTATGGTCAGTCTATGCGGCCAATAGTGTCAGATGAGACAACGAAAATCTGAGATCAGTTAGTAAGGTCAGAAGAGTTGATCGCGAATCTCTCTTAATATTTCAATCATCTTAATGATGAGAGTTCCAGGTATCAAATGTATTTGTGTTTTCATAGGTCTTGGTAAGTAGATGAATAGCATAACACGTCCGTTTAGAATAGTTAAGTCTTCAAAGAGGAATGAAAAGAAAATCGGATCGTTCCTGAAATGCATATTAATTTACTTATCGGGTGTAAGGTACAGGGGGACTTTTATTTTCTCATCTTGACACAGGAGATACTATTTTCTTCATTAACAGCGGCATATATCATCTACTAGTTTTATAACTGATGATAGATCAATAAATGAAATGAAAATCTCAATTACCACGAATGTCTTTATATGTTATAAATTTGACGCGCATTTTATTCCTTCTTCATGATAGAACGCGAGCCAAAGGGTCAATATGATATCGCATGATATGAAAAGACAGTTATGGAAAAAATCTAAAAATTAAACGGATGAGGTATGATATTTTGAGAATAGCATATTGATGTAGTGTTTGGACAAATGGAGATAAACATTAACAAAAAATCGATGCAATCGTCGAATTCAAACTTGTAGAACGAAACCGGTTGTATGCATGGTACTTTTATTCGTTTCCTATACACCAAAATCCCCAATATGTCCTTGAATTCAACTATTTTATTCTGGCTCAACATATTTGATGTATTATGAATATATATGAATTGATGAAGATATGACCGACTGATAATAGGAGTAACAATTGTGGTTCAGTAATTGAAAACACTCATTCGTTCTGTACGAAATTTCATTATTTATGGAAATGTAAGCATTCGAAAAAGATAATATTCCATCAAAAATATTATAATTCATTGCTCTCATTGATTTCTCAAAAAATGATGCATGTACTCATCTCTCTTCACGTCATACGGTATAAAAAGATATCATAATGTTCATGAAAAAAATGAGGAAAATGTTGAAACATGACTTCAATCAATTTTCCAGACATCAACAACAGCTTGAACATAATTACTGAATTAATCATTTCATCATAATTTCTCTTCTATTATTTGCAATCTGCACATGAGTGCTCTGTAGTCGTCGTTATCGATTTGAATGCTATGTGAAGGAACTAGGAATATGTTTGATTCCAAATTGAAAACAAATTTTCAATTAGCATTCCGTCATCCTAATGCATGAATGTTATTGGGATCTAGCTCTTCTTGGTGTTTCAAATACATCACAATTCCCAGATCGTCACTCTAACGCTTGCGGGTAAGTAATTATTTCATCACATCGATTATGAAATAGATCAATTTCAAGAAAAATCATTACAGACTCGATGAATTTCGTTGCGCAAATGGCATCTGCATAAAGGGCGAATTCCTTTGTGACGGCAGAAAAGATTGCATTGATGGCAGCGATGAAACGAGAACAGAGTGTTTGAAGTCAGAAATAACATGCCCAGGATATGCATTCCGTTGTGATTATGGTGCTTGCGTAGATGGAGATAAAAAGTGCAACGGATTTAATGATTGTGCAGATGGCAGTGATGAAGACTCAGCGAAATGTGTCAGCATGAGTACATCAACACAACGACCAAGATGCGGTGACCGTCAGTTCCAGTGTGACAGTGGTCAGTGTATTGATGATGTTGCCATATGTGATGGCTCAATTGAATGCACCGATAGATCGGACGAAACTTCACACACATGCGAATCAATTCAGTAAGAGATGAGAAACATGGCATTTTCGCATATAGTTTTGGGTCAATTATTGGAAAGCACGAAAGTATTCTTGATTGGAAGTCTTTCTTTCCCGCAGATATCATAGAGAGCCTTCGAACTTTTTTCTCAATATAGAACAAAATTCAAAAAATAGTTACTTCAATAAGTTGTAGGTTTTATCCAATAATTCGGTTCTGAACTGATATGGATCAAGTATTAAGCAAAAGAGATTATAGGACAATCAAAGATTATCCGAGCACAGCAGGATGCTCTTCTCATTTTGTCTATAAAAATCAAATGACGAATTCTCACCACAGTCCCGCAAAACAAACGATGACGGCTCGCATTACAGTTTCATCTCTATTGTTCCTGTTCTAATTGTATCACTATTGATTTCAACTGATGTTGAATTATTTGTGTTAGATGTCCACCCTTCACATTCCGTTGTGCCTATGGTGGTTGTATTGATGGTGATGAGAAATGCAATGGAGTGAGAAATTGTGCCGATGGTTCGGATGAAGAGTTAATCCTTTGTGATAGCCAGGGTATTTCACATGATCGTCAATCTACAAGTTCGTCGGTCCGGCCATCCACCACAACTGATGCTTCGCCAACACGACCATGGCAGCGATGTTCACCGCCACGACAACCCAAAAATGGTCGTTGGAGATTGCACAAATCACAATGTCAAGGGAATTCTCATTGTGATACACGCGATGACGCAGCTCTAGAGCCTGGATCGTACCTAGTATACAATTGCAACGAAGGATATAAATTAGAAGGATCGGGTGATGTATATTGTGGTCCGGGTGGAAAGTGGTCTAAAGAGCCCACTTGCAAAGGTATGTTGATTCATGTTGTGTCAGTTATAGCTAATCTTTTAACTTGTGCTGATTCATATTTCTTCTCGTGATGGCATCTAAGCGTCTCTACTTAGTTATATCACATGGAATGTGGGGTTGAGGGAAAAAAACACATAGTACAATAATTTTTCCGAACTTCAGTGAATCACGATGCAATACCTATACAAGAAAAGAGTACGGTCGTTACAGAATTTCGTCATTTCTTTCTCACATCTTATATTTTCTCTCTGACAGAAATCCTATGTGAGAGTTTAAGTTCTGCTTCGAGGATTGCCGAATGTAGATATGAAGATCAGTGGAGATCGTGTGCAGTACCCGTGCCGCCAAGAACCGTTGCCGAATTATCATGTCGAAATAGCTTTCGTCAAGATCTCTCACCATTGGGTCATCAGCTCAATCGTGTTAGATGCAATTCAAAAGGAGAGTGGGAGCCCACACCGATTGAATGTGTTCCAGGTCCGCTTACTGTTACCATATTTACAGATGGTTCATCATTAAGCATCAATACCATCAGAAATAATGATTTCGATGATATTAATTGTCATACATCGAAAAAAGTGAAAATAACGGCAGACAAAGTGGTTGTTTACACTGATTTCCATCACGAATCTGACAACCCCCAATTCGATGTGAGAATTTCCAGCTCCAAATCATAAATTGTATGGACTCATTCTCAGAAAGATGAACAATTACCAGTTTGAGTACTTGATGAATTCCGCATGAGTAGAAAACACTCATTATGATTATGTAAAGAATTATCGAAGAGAAAATTTGATATATTTGTTGGATTACGTTACTACGTCACTACATTATGGTGGATCCCGATATGTTTCATGTCATCTCACAGTTCCCCCGGTTCATTCTTATTGTTCTGTTTATATCTGTATTCGTGATAGATTCCAAGGAAGAGTTCCGTCATAAGAGGCTAATTAGATCGTCAGTGTTATCAATTTTGTTGCGACCAGATTATTCATTTAGGAATAATGACATTTTTTTGATGTACTCATATACTCCATCATAAGGAGAGATCATTAATCCTTCAATTGGCATTCGAAATCATAATATTTTGACAGTGAAAAAAAAGAAATTGACACTCGTCATTCCTTTTTATCTCATCCATTTATTTATTGCGCTGGTCAGAAAAATAAATATCCAAATGTTCTTCATTAACTGATGTGCAAAAACAAATGTATGTGTTAGTATTTTATACCTTCCAACTCCTGTCTGGAAATAGTTGCAATTTTCATGTATTTGCGCAGAATTGAAGGATTAATGATGAAAATGATTATTCTCTATTGTTCTCAGTCGAGATTGAGATTAAGATTAAATTTTCCTCTAGCGTGTGGCGTGAGATCCGACATAAACATAGTACCGCTAATTGTCAATGGAACTATACCGAATATCACTGAGTTCCCGTGGCATGCAACTATTTATCGCGCACAATTTCGCGGAGATGATAAATTATTCATATGTGGTGCAACTATCATATCGAGTGATTTATTAATAACAGCAGCGCATTGTGTTTACGACGAGGATGTTAAACGTGTCGGTGATCCGACGTTGTTTTCGATCGCGACAGGAAATATATTTCGGGACTATGACAGTCCACTTCACGATACGAAAATCGTTCATAAACGTAACGTTAGTATGAGAAAAATTTATTTTTGAATCTCATACAATTGTGTTGTTCACTGTTAATATGTATTATTGTCTTTTCAAGATTAAGAAGATTTATATGAGCTGCAATTATTTGGGTTTCGATGGAAATTATGCTCGTGATATTGCCATTCTACACCTCGACAGACCACTCGTCTTCACGTCATTCCTTGTGCCGATATGTCTTGACAGGACAAGCAATGACCAAACTGCGATTGATGTCGGGAAAATGGGGATTGTTGCTGGATTTGGACGGACAGAAACGGGCCCAGCCAGTGGCATTCTTCAATCGATATCAGTACCAGTTGTGCCACTAAGTCATTGCAAGTCAGCGAGTGTTTCTGCAGATGCTGAGAAGTTCATCACAATTGACAAGTTCTGTGCTGGATATACAAATGGTAACATAACTTGTGAATGCATATTGATCATGACTGTCATCGTTTTGAGGTCGCTGCATCCTTTGTGCTTTAATGCGTCTTGCCCCAGCATGAACGTCTAGATGATCGATCAAAATTTGAGTTACTTCTATCATAAATTATGGTATTCATTTCACAGGAACTTCAGTTTGTGATGGTGATAGTGGTGGCGGATTAGCATTTATCGACCAAGGACTCTGGTACCTCCGTGGTGTTGTTAGTGTTGGAATTGGTACAAAATTATCAGGCGGTTCTCGCACATGTGACAGCCATCTCTATTCTCTCTACACGAAAATTTCCAGTCACATAACGTGGATTCAAGACATTATTTTCAAGATAAATACAAACAAAAATATCCCACCCTGTCAATCAACAACACATTGAGATATTTCTTCAGGCTTCTCATTCATCTCATTCATCTTGGTCTAGTCAAAAAACTGAATGATTCTATGAGTGACATTTTATCTGACTTCTTCGTATACCACGGCCTCTGACCGGCAGTGAAATGCATCATAGTGTTACAATGAACATTCGTTTTACAAAAATATGTTTCTGCTAGACTGTTCAAAAAATTTCGACTTATAAAATACTAACACCAAACCGAACTGCATAAATAATAATAATGTAGAATCGTTTATAAATTAGTGGTGAGTCACATGCGTGTGACAAATTTGGATCATAAAAGACAAAAAGATTAATTTCGTTACTGCTGTACAATTAATTCGTTACTTTTGTATTTTTTGGATCATCAAATGTTCGCCGTAGGGTTTGAGGTGGCCGCGGGAAATCTGAAAAATAAAAAGGAATTGGTATCTTGCCGAATATATGGCATAAGACAAAATTAATATTGCTGAGACAATTGAACCTTCTATATCCAGAGTTTCGAGTTCTTTTTCTAAACCAGAAAGTTCTGAGTCAGGCACGGAAGGCAGCGATGCATCATGGCGGTTGTCATTAAGAAGTTCTTGCAATTCTTCCTCTAGTTCTATGTCAGATTCGTTGATTTTTATTGATTCTGACAACGCGCTGTGAATCTCAGTCATTTCACTGACGGCCTAAGAGAGCAAACCCGAACGGATCAATTTTTCGCTAGTAAAATTTGTTTGAACGGGAAACGAATATTTTTACTTGATTTTTTACCTCTGTTATATCATCCATTGTATCCCTGACATTGAACTCATTCAATCCAGATTTTTCGAAGCCTTTCAGAATATTGCTCCCTCTCTTGTATGCTGCCAAAACGTCACTATTCGAGTGGGCATCATGAATATTCGATATTAACGTTTGTAAATTTTGCAGCGTAGATGCATGTCTTTCAATTCTTTTATCCAATTCTCGTTTCTTTCTCAGATAAGTTTTCGCAACTTCCCGGAGTCCACTATCGGTTGATGCTTTGGCTTTCGCCAACAGTGTATTCCTTTCAATCTCAAATGCTTCAATTTTCTCTAAAAGCGCCCGTTCACTCTCTTTCAATTTGAATAGATCTTCATCTGCATCTGTTAAGTTATCAATTCCATTCGCATGTATTTTGAAGAGGCGGTCAGAGCCATTCTCTCCCTGACTTTTTACAACGCTGACCCCATTATTTCTCAAACGACCAATCCATAATAAAGCTAATCTGACATTTTCTTCTGTGATATTTTTAGATGCCAATTTTTCATTGCATCTTGATGTTATTTCACGTACAGATAAAATCAACTCTTTCTCATTCCCGACCAAACCCAAAATAATATTTGCCAATTCTTCAATCGTTTTCACGTGTATATATTTCATATTATGATCAGAGTTCATAACGGGCATGAGATAGTTTTTCAATTTTGAGAAAGACCATGCAATGGGCTTCTTCACCATCATATCCACGGCCCAAGATGTCCAAGTCGCCATTTGTTCATTGAGAAATTGTTGTTCAATTATTATTTCACCCTTCCTGTAACGAAAAACATCAATATAAGTCATGAAAAATGATAACAAATGGAATCAGAGCCTATTGGCCATAAGGATTCATACTAACTTATACAATTCATTGATAACGGTTGGAAGACAAAGTGGCGTTCGGCCCTTCCTCTTAAAAGTTGATGAGAGTTGAAAAGTTGAAAAGCTACATTGCTTATTGTAACTCAGCCAGTCACTTATCAGTCCATCCCAGAATTTGTACTTTGAATCCCAGTCTTGTGGATTGACGGATCGATTACGAAATTCCGCGAACATCGCATTCATCCGATCATCCTTAAACCAAGAATCTGGCATTTTTTCCATTGGCAATGGAAGATTATCCATCACATTCGAGTTATCCATGATGTACGATTGTTCATAAGTGATAAAAATAGCTCTATCGATGTTGTCTAACCTCTAAACTGCAACATTCAACAAAATTTGCTTGAATTAGTGGATCACTAATATAAAAATACTGAAAATCAGTTTTTATTCTACCTAGTACGAGAACAAACACATTAATCTGAATCATCGATTGAGAAACAATTAACCCATGAAAAAACACGACATCAAAACAATGAGCCACTTCTGCGATAGATATGTAAATAAAACTGACGTCTCCGAATATATGTGCATTGCGGAGTTTCATGTATGTATGTTCACTGTATTCTCCTCGAATCGAGTGGTGACGGCGGAAAAAGACAACTCAATATATACAGTGTTCTACTTTGACGGCAAATGGAACCGTATTAAAAAATTGATTATTTGAAAGCGAACAGTGCGTAGTTTCTGAACTGTATGAGATACTCTATTTGAAAATGGCCGAGTGGTTGAATCTGTTGCCATCCAAAACAAGGAAGTGAACAGAAAACGACGTTAGTTTGCAGAAATTTGCAAGCCCTCACTGACATCGGATCATAAATAAACACAAGAAAATAAGTGATACCGTCGGTGATCACGTTCATAACAGGTGACTCAATGATTTATCGTTTTCGTAGCGTTCATGTTTTTGTTTACCATCTTATAGTAATGTGTAATACTGTTGGAATAAGTTATATCCGTGTATATATATTCAATACCGCATAAATACCCAGAATAATTGAGAATCCACTGCTCTAAATCGCTTGATTGTTCAATTTTCTGCTCATTCCAATCTTTAGTTCCATTCGTTTTTACTACCATTATAAGAAACGGAAATGCCATCAGTACTGAATCCAATTGATATCAAATGGATGAACCCGTTTCATAGAGTTTGTGCATCCAACAGGTGCTGCAGGACAGTTGTAAAACCGTACAAGATGATAAACATTGTTGGGAAGTATCAGCATGTGAGAGATGAGAATATCAATGAGTTCGCACAAATCCTAGGTAACTCGAAATGGATGCCTCATTACACATAATGACGTTCTCATGATATATTGTAGCTATTTCTCATGTATGTACATTTCCTCGAGATCTTTGACGACGAATATGAGGAAAACGGAAAAATTGGTTTGGCTATAGCAGACCATAATTAACCTCTAGACTCAAGACAATAATAAGGAAAACTTGACATAGTTCCGAAATAAGCCTCACTGATATCACAAAAGTCTCAGAGCGATATCTATACATATACTATATCTCACACTGTATTTATATATCTTTCATGTTTCACATAAAGGAGTTGCTTATATCGACATGATGGGAATGTCCAACTCCGAATTAGAAATTACAAGAATCAATGATGAATGGAGGTTCGAGACAGTTACAGCAATGGGAGTACAGACTTCGGTTTTTACTCTTGATAAAGAGTATGAAGAAATCACACCTTCTGGTGTTGTGTTGAAGGTGATTCATTCATTTCCAATTGTACACAAAGATACATGAGCCCATGTTCTGATACAAATAATTATTAGAATACCACGACCTTGAACGGAGACAGTCTCATCACGATTTTCATTACCAGAGACGGTAATGTCATAATTAGGAGATACGATTTTACTGAGGATGGACTTATTCTGGTGAGCAATATGAATTGAAATATTAGAAATTCTCTCGTGCGAATAGTGAAAATCATATTTTCCTGATGGACAGAAAATTTTACTGGCGCGATCCGGTCAAGTAGCGATGAGATATTTCAAAAGGATGAATCCACCACAATCATTTTCATCGTGGTCTAAAACCTCCGCATGTAGTGGAGCCGCCGCCTTTAGTAGTGGTAGTATAGCGGTCGGTTCTACACCAGCAGTCATCGCTGCTGCTGGATTTGCATCAGCCGGAATTGCTTCTGGTAGCATAGCTACATCGATGATAAGAGATTTAGGTGGTGGCGCATCTGCAGGTGGTAGTGCTTCTGCAGCGGCGCATTCTTTCACAGTTCTAGGTACTGTCCTGAGTTCGGCTGCAGCAACATCCGTAGCAGTGAGCACTGGTGCTGCTGCTGGAGCTTCAGCAGGAACAGTTGTTGGTGCAAGGGTCGTCCATTCAACCACAAGGAATTAATATAATCAATTACGTTTATTCGACTCACCAATTTTCTAGTATTAATGGATATGCAAAAATTCCCTCATCATATTTTATACCTATAGTAGCAGATAGTCAGCTACGCATAATCTCGCAAATTATGTATGAAAATGTACAAATTGAACAGTGCAATACATGAAAGATACACATATTATGTCATTCATTCAAGAATAGTTTCTCCATTCAGATAGTGACTGGAAGTTTTCTATTTGTCACGCGAACTTATTTCGGAATGTTTTCGTGATGAGAGTTCATGATATAGATGAAGTTCATTTTTAATAATATCATGTTGATATATAGCCGTTTATAGTTTGCCACTACCTGATAATCACGTAGCAATCAAATACAGCGTTTATGAATCCCCAATTATACGTTGTGTTGCAACGTTGAATATAAACCTCAGGCCGATACTGATTTTTTCTATAACATTCTCATTGTGTCATATATGTCTGCAACTCGATTTGTCTGGAACAATCCTGAAGAGCTGTCTATATTATAATACCTAAAACAACGATACATCCATAATTATATTTTTGTAAAATTAATTTTCCAAAAGATTTCCAACGATATGTATTGCCAAAATTGGTGTACTCATTCAATTGGATTTAACCCCCATCACCCTAGAAACCTTCTTGCCTGAAAATCTCATCTAATCATCTCGTGCTGTCGCTGCTTCAATAAATAGTTCTTCAACATATTCCACCTCTCAAGACAAGTCGACACAACAGAGAGTTATTACATGCTTTTCGAATATACTTTTTTATTTCTTCAACTGTCATTGCATATTCGAATATTTACCGCGAAAATATCAAGTAGTGTCATAAACAATTGATCAACAGTAAATGTCCCTGTTCATGTCTATTATTATCCGATATACATGGTTGGTTGATAAATACAGCTGCTGATGGTAATATGTGATAATATGGTAGGCATGGAGAAACCGATCAGACCCGAGGTCCAGCTCTTACTTGGACGACGATTTAGTGATACCAAGCTCACTGTTGTGCGGAAACTTAGATAAACGTTATCAGTTCTCATTTATTTCGCAACAGCAGGTTTTACAGCGCTATTGTAGTATATCAAAGACATAATTTTTCAAACCCGTTCACTGGAAATGGTTCGAATTTTCGGAAACTACACTTATGAAAGCGGTGAAAATGTGGAAACATTCAAGGAGACATTAGGTGGGTATAAACAATCTGAACCAAAATGTGAATTCTGATTATAATTCATTGTAAAACAATGGTAGTCAACCAACATCTATATTTAATAACTGAATTACAATCGTGATGCGTTTTACACGAAGGTCATCCATACATGAGAATAGTGGGATTGATGAACTCCAATATTGAAATAACAGAAGACAACAATAAATGGATTTTTCGGACCATTATAATGGGGGAAAACCAAATTGTGACGTTCAGTCCTATTGATAATGAATGTAGGGAAATCATCCCTTCAGGTCAAATAATACAGGTTTGTGTGCATTTGTTCATCACTTCTGTAATGAAATGGATATAAATCATAAATGAGAGATGTACATAACTGAATATTACAGTGTTCCGCAAACTGGGATGGGAACGTGTTACTCATATGTTTCGAAACTGGAAACGGTGACATATTAATTAGAGAATGCGAATTCACTGAGGACGGCGTGATTTTCGTGAGGAAAAGAACATTCTGCAATATGTCAGATATTACGGCAGGTTCATTCACAAACAACTTTCTCATGTTCTACAGACAATTCGAATCGTAGGGGTTTCGCAAGTGGCCACGACATTTTTCAAACGCGGAGAAATCGGCGGACCAGCTCCCGAGGTAGATCGTGAACCTCTCCCAGCAAGATCATTACCGTCGATAGCAACGAAAGCAGCAATTATTGGAGGTAGCGCTATACTAGGGGCTGGTGTAGCAATTGCTGCGGCACCAGTGGCAGTTGCCGCACTCGGATTTACATCAGCTGGAATCGCTGCTGGTAGTTTTGCAGCAACGATGATGAGTGCATTGGGTGGTGGGGCTACTGCTGCTGGTGGGCTGGTAGCAACAATGCAATCAATCGGAGCCCTCGGTACCGTTTTAGGTTCGGCTGCAGCAACATCCGCAGCAGTGGGCACTGGAGCTACTCTTGGTACTGCAGTTGGGGCTGCTGTGAGTACCGCGATCCCTGATCAGACCAATACTAGTTCAGGAGAGGAACCAAATTCGTCTCGTTCTCGTTAAACGAAATGAAATTGCACAAAACATTTTGTAAAATATCACAATATCCAACCACATTTGTACGATTTTGATTTGATGTATATTTACACTGTATCTTTTAGGCCAATAAATTGGCAATGTGGAGAAAGCATGCACTTGAACCATATCTATTCCATCATTTTATATCTTGGCCTGAGAAGTCTTCATTATAGAAAGGGAAATATTTGAATGCATTCCTAGCAGATAGATATTTCAGTGAATATTCCCGCAGAAGTAACTTCAGAAACATGAAGACGGAAAAATTACATTCATATGTGATAGAACAAAAATGAGCCAATATATTATCCAGTTGAACGAGCGGCGAAAAAAGACTGGTAAATTCCAAGAATTCGTACCACTGATTTTGTACTCGCCACTAAATATGCGACTTATCAGTTCCCGAATTGTGTGTTATATTTCGGGAATGGTCAAGTAATGGAATATGTTGTTATTCAAAGCTAGAAAGTAAATAGAAAAAGACGTGGATCGCAGAAATTTGCGAGTACTGCCCTGAAATAAACCAAGAAACATCAGTATCGTCTTTTCTCGCGCGTACCGGCCAGTTCGAGTGGAATTGAGTTAGTACTTACCAATGAGATTATCGGAATTCCAAATGAGCCATTGATGTCCGAATCTTCATTCGATCTCTCTTTAGTGCAAATTCCATCACCAATCAAACTGCCAGACATGGCAGAAAAATTACGCAGTGAAATCAATGGTGTGGAGACATTTTCATTAGTTTATATGGAGGGCGTAATTTTACTTGCAAGTCTGGCATCACAGTAAAGAATACGTGTACTGTAATGCCGATTTGCGTAGTTATTGTGTTATCAACTTTTTTTCATGATTGTTTAAGACCCACCACTCATTTCTTAGAAGTTGAATGAGTGATTGAACATTCCACTGAGTGTAAAGAATAATAAATCCTACATCGTTTATTGCTGCTTTGTTCTCAACAGTTCATACGTGAGATTGTATCAACTTTGAAGGCGTCAACTTCTTGCGTTCTGTATCAAAATTTCAAGAACAAATCAGAGATTGTGAGTGTCGTATCTTTCGAAGTATTGTTTTGTAGAAATTATTCACAAACATTTCCCACCTTTTCCTCTTTTGTTCGTGTGAGTAAGGAGGACTCAATTGCTGGAAAATACTACGTTCCTCATAGCACTTTTGTTAATCTACCGAGTTAGTTTGAAAGACTCACTTTTCATCATACACATCAATCTATATTAAATATCGAGCAATTTTCATTTATCGCTCTTTACTTTATTGCTTACACCAGGTATTGGACCGCGATCGTAATATAGATCGAAGAATATGAACTACGGTGCTATTGGAATTGCCGCTGTACTCGGGGGTATCGTAGCGATCATGACGGCACCAATAGCAATCGCAGCTATAGGATTCGGATCGACCGGAATCGCTTCTGGGAGCTAAGTCGCCACGATGATGAGCACATTGGGTGGAGAGGTCACCACTGCTGGTGGACTGGTTGCTACAATGCAATCGGTGGGAGCCCTTTGGATCAGTTTTAGGTTCAACTGCTACGACGGCAGTTGTAGCGGGTACTGGAGCAGCTATTGGTGCTCTGCCTGTGATCCGCTGATCACTGAACAGTCACGTTTACAACCGGATTCTGCCATTCCACAAGCACTAGTGAATTCATAAATAAATCAGGAATTCGAAAAAATGATGTTGTGATTTGAAAACATTAATTTTGATAAATATTGGTTTAGCCACTACATATTAACGAAATAACCATGCAGTTTTTCATGTATTACTTGGGTAGAGTCTTCAAGTAAGTTCAGATAGAGGATCGAATGCAATGTTGCAGAATCAGGGAGAGCAAAAACTCAGTTTTACGTGGTGTATTTACTACACTTTTTGGATCTATCTTCGGATAATATGTATTAAAATATAACATATTTTCCCTCATATATCACACTCTGAGTTCGAAATCTTTACTTGCGACTATTCTTTGAATTATACCTGAGAATACATTTTTCATTCCGACTGTCAAGAAATACACTCAATCACGTATATGAATGCATACAGGAAGAATTTAAATATCAAAATCGATTTTACTTCACTTATTTCTTGCGATTTATTTTTATCTCTCTGCGTACCTTGAGCATCTGCCGAGGAAAGATATATTTCAACTAAATTATATTTCGAGCCATACAAAGCAATTTCTTCTTTTGCCTTCTGGGAGCTTTAAAAACTGCGCCAAAATTCTCAATGTTAACTTGCGCAGAAATTGGTACATCACATCAAATGAACAATGAGCGTGTTCAGCCGAACTAAGTACTGAGTGAAAGTAAGTTTGTTAGAATAGGGGAAATTTTGTTCTGACCGACTGAGCGCAGCGTATTTCGGCCTGGACACACTTACTAACTTTCATTGGTCAAGAGTAACATAACCTATTCGTATT
>JABMBR010001895.1:0-30122 GCA_018881525.1 Meteorus sp. PSUC_FEM 10030008
TATATATATATGTTTACAAATTCGACTGCACGACGAAGGAAAATGTCACCATGTATGCTGAGGAAGGCAATAGATTTTACAAGGTTTAAGCAAAACCGCGCAAGACAGAATACAACAGCGAGAACAAAGATTTACGACATCATTCGGTATATGCGCGTGAATATGTGTATCTATGTATATGCTTGGTGTATAGATAGGAGTTTGTTCCAAGTAAAAGGGGAATAGTCTAATCTAGTTTCAATGGGTTATCGTTAAGGCGAACTTGGGGCTGACCATGAGAAGGGTTTTGAAGATGGAGTATTGAATCAGAATGAAGATAAAATGAAGAATATTTCTATTGTGTTATTTAGTGGGTAGAATATTATTGAGGAATTATTGTTGGATGATTTTTTCATTTTGTTTTGAGGGATGATTGAGACTTTTCACCTATTTTATCATTGAAGATGAAGGATTTTGGTGGAATTTGATATCTAGGCAGTTCTTACCATGATGCGTATTGAAATTTGGGATGTAAAGGGGTATTGATATGATGAAAGATTGATCGATTATTCACATGGCTTAATAGTTACAGTTGGGTATGGAATTTATCAGATAATAATAGAGCAACGTATTGATTTAGAAATTTTTCAAACAAATTCATGATGATTTGAAGTGTAGGTATTAATTGGTGATTAACAAACTGACAATTATGACATCGATGGTGATAACAATAGTAAGAGAGGATTGCGTGCGCCGGAAAGGGGCTGTTAGTGTGGCAAACCCGGGGCGGAAGTGCGTGCGGAAGTTGTTGTCGGTCATGGATCAGCCCCTCTTTTATACCCTCAACATGTAATGCGGCACGCGAGTAATGTACTTGGTTATTAAGATATTGGGACGGATAGTAATGAAGATTTGTAGTTATAGGTATGGATCACTGATTTTTTCTTGTTTCATGTGTTTCTGCAATGAAAGAGGAAGATTATGATGAGGTCATGTACTCAGTCCATATCAATGACAATTGTCATGAATGAGAATCTATAAATAATCCATTAAAGTTTAATAAGATAATCTTCGAATTATCTTCATTAAGGAGGGAACTGTTGGGAGTCTTCACAGCTTTCTCAACTGCTTACGTAAGAATATTTTAGACGAACTGATTACCCTGACATATTTTTTTCTTGGTCATTTTTCCTTAATGATAACATTCGTTTGTGATGTCAAAGGAAATTACCAGACGTCATACAAATGCATGGAAATTCCAATTGATTGATAAAATATACAGAAAAAATATTGGCGATTCTGAGATATGATTTTGAACAAATAATTGATCTAGTTGTTGCTGTGAATTTCAGTCACTATTTCTATCACATAAGCGTCAACAATCTCAATAGGAGTCATGTTCTATCTTTTTTTTTTATATTCTTTTGCATTCCAATTAAATTTTCATTTGTCAAATAATTGTTTGATTGTTCAAAGTGGTTTGGGGATTCATTCGAAAAATATTGGCACGAGAATAGAAGGAAATATATTGAATATGAGAGATAGAAAAAGCGGTTTGGTTTATATATCTGTGGAAATATCAATCGAGCCAATTCGTTGGTCGGTTTCTGAATATTGTTATAGAGCGATACACTACACGACTGATATGTACCAGAGTAAATTACACCGCGTGTACACCAACCACATTAGTTCGATCAATGTCCATTACGATTCGTGTTATAGTGAATTATCACTCTTATTTTCATATCATATCAATGTGTACACATTCAAACACCGAATGAGATTGTCTTCATGATTATCCTACAATTTTTCATTTTATTGCTTCATTTTTTTTTTTCCACACAATGCTATGAATAGAGATTGGATGATGAGACATTTTTTTGCGGTTTTTCATAACAAGTGGAATTAAAAGTTGATAGAAAATTTGTTATTGCTAATATGGTGACAATTGTTAATCCTTTGTATAACGTGAGACCAATTAATGTTTAGCATAACGAGCTGATTATGTGACCTATAACATGGCCAATATTGATCCAAATTGGAACGTTCTAATTGTACATAACACTATTCTATACTCCCTGACTCTGCTATAATTGAAGATCATCTTGTTTACATTCTCGATGAATAGCATCCAAACATTCTATTCAATGAGATTGATGTCTATTGATATTTTACATTTGTTGCATCACTGAGAAATGATGTCTTCAAAGTAACTGAACTTCACCAATCTCGTATGAATTACAACCTATGAGCGAAGGTTTCATGCCTGTGACAACATTTTGGAAAATTCATTCAATGACTTGGATGATGAGTTCCATTGTTATCACTGTCGATTTTTAGAAGCCCAAGTGCAACGCGACAATTTAGAAAATAGCAAGTTAGCATGATGGAATCAACTTTCATGTTTTTTTTTATATTTATTAGAAGAATTATCACATCCGAAGTTTGTGGATGTAATTACACTCGTATAAATTCCAATGTCATTCGAACAATTATGAATACTTGTGATCATAGTTTATTATATACTGTGATGTGCCAAGTGACTGTAAAAATGTTTTTTCTGCAAGTCATTACTCATTTCGAACTTTATAGAAAAATGTGTCTGAGACGTGTCAAAGAACTGCTTTCATCACCGAACTTATCTTGTTCAATTCATCACACGGCGACATTTTTATATTCCTGGTCATCTGAAGAAAATAAATTTGTGTACTACAGATGGAAAATTTCGTTGTTGCGTCGCAAAATATATCACTTCCATACATTTTATGATCGATAACATTCACTAAAATTGGAAATTGTGTCTCCTTCGAACGAATACGATGTCGCTATGTGCTAGACATAATAATCGAATTACCATGCCACTTAAGCCAAACTATAAACCATTGTAGGTTTTTTTATGTTTTCTGTACATCGCAAAATACAGAAGTCGTGGTTATACTCGCCTATATAAACTTCGACAAATTGCGAAGAAGCAGAGATTTTACTGAGCACAATTCAAGTTCATTTAATGTAAATGTAAAAACTGGTTGAAGAATTCTATTCAAGAAAAGAAACAATATCAATTTTGAATCCATACCGATTGGTGGAAATATTCAATCGGTTTCAGATTCATCAAACGAAAATATTGCGTATTGACAATGTCAAAGATATTATTGTGTTGTATGATCGTGATGATAATTGTGGGGATGATGATGGAAGTTTTAGCTGATTGTAAACCAGAAGGGGAACCTGTGAGTAGATATTCACAATTCATTTCAATATTTACTATATATCCGTCTTAGCTGATACGTTCACGTTGTATTTATGTTATGATTTTATTCGCAGTGTAAAAGTTATGAAGATTGCTGTGAGAAGCTTGCTTGTAGATCTTATGTTTGGAAGTGCCTCCCACCACAGCAACATTGATTTCAAATCAAATTTCAAATGGAAAATGAATTCATGTCAACCGATGAAAAATATCAATAAATAACTGAATGTAATCACAGATTGGCATGATATAATAAAAAATTCCATAGTGAAAATATGCACTGGATATTTATTTTGATCGCAGCAATTGTGAATCAGTTGATCTTCATTATCGCATAGTTTTGATTATCATATGTAATGGATGACAATATTTAAAGCGAACGCGAATTCCGAACAAATATTTTTTTCGGAATCGATATTTCACAAAGTAATAACTTCCGGTGAATCCAATATCGTTCGATGAAGTACGTGGGAAAATATGAACTGTTCAGAGAACGATTGGGGAAATGTAACAAAAACTAATATTCGCTGAATTTTTCCGCTTACTGTAACATTATTTTCTCAAATGATTCCAAAAACAAGGATGGCATGGTGGATTCAATTTTTATCCAATTGGCTGATTCTATATGGAGGCAGAGAGATTTATCATGGGTATTGTCTATCATTCAACTTCACTAACTCATGTGCAACCGAATATTTGAGAAAATATAACATTCGAATACATGGAATCGTCATTTGTATTCTAGAAGTTATCATGATAATATCAAAACATTTCGAAATAAATTTCGTTGTATGCAAATTTGGTGGATGTTACTACACTCGTATAAATTACAAAATGGTCAGTATGTACTTGAGCGATGGTTTCGTTCGAAACTCCAAAATGTAATTCTGTACACAGAAACTAAAATAGCCTTTATATGTATGTATAGGCGTCAATTTAGAGTTTTCTCATATAGGTACATTCATGTTTATTTATGGCTAGGAACCACAAAATAATTTCTTCGCAGATATTTCGAGAAATTTGTGTATTTCAAGTACATACGTTGTGACACTGCATTGTCATCAATTTATTTTGCTCTATCATTCGAGTTTTTTTAGTGACTGCGGCCGTAGGGAGCCAGTGTGAAATCGATTTCATTATTGATTTTGTAATTTAGCTATACACATGATGACAAATATTGGATAAGAAACGACTAGATAACATATCAGACCAATATGAATGACTGTCGAAATTTTAATTTTGCCGGTCGTTCATTGAGAAATATGCTGAGATCGTGATCATAAATTTCTCCTACGTATTTAATTCTTAAATATATCACAAAGTTCATCCAATAACACCATGAAATTTTTCAGTATTTGCAGCATCCTTATGAGATGAGCACTCCCATATTTTACAGCATGACATTGCGTTTTTTTTTTGCAATTCCAATAACATAACTTTGAATCACATAAAAATGGATGTGCAGTGTCAAACATGAATATCAGACACTGTCGCCAACTGCTTGTGATTCCAAATATCAAACAATTGACGTCAACTATCAATTAATGAACGTCAAACAGAAGTGATATTTACCTTAATCTTCATATCAGTATGTCAACTTACCTGACGATATGTACAATCTGTCGAATCGTGACATCGTATTTCGTTGATTGTTTTCGGAGGGAGTAAATAATTGTGAAGATAAAATATATGACCCAAACCAGATAGATAAAATTTTTCACCAAACATATAAATATGAAAGAGCATCAAATTTGTGAATCAGTATCCATAAAGAATCGAACGCATCACATTGAGTGATTAAGATTACTGAAATTAAATATTTTTCATCGAAAATGTTCAGGTATTCATTTTTGAAATTTATTATTCTGTCTGATAACAATTCTATGCAAATATTTTATTTTGGTGATGAATTCAAAATTTTTCTAGGATGAAGTTATCAAGCATCTTATTATTATGTATTTTCGTGTTGCTTGCTGTGACAATGACCGTTGCCGCACCGAAGAAATGCTCACTCGTCGGACAATTCGTAAGTTTACATTTATCTCATCACGTATTTCAAATGTTTGATCAGATTCGTTCATTATCTGTGTCTATTTGTACAGTGTAGAGTGACTGAAAATTGCTGTCCACCTCTTCATTGCCTATTTTATGGTGCGCAATGTGTAATATAATATAGATGAGACTTAATCTTAACAATACTAGAATTTCTGGGAATGGGGGATTTATTCTTCAATCTGGCCAACAACAAAATTGTCAATGTGATGGAATTTTTCTAAATAAATATATCTCACCCGAAACGTTTACCGTGGACATTCATTTTATTGCCATTGTGAAGTTATATTTACAGATCGAAATCATTTTTTCAGAACATGCACCAATTTTGTGGTGGAAATTTTTGCCACAACAAATGGGAATTTTAAAAATGAAAAAAAAAATTGGTTTTCTGTCAACTCACCCAAAAATGAATTTTTGGATATGATGAGAAAGTGAAATGATACAGTAAAGAATCCTATGAAAATATTCTGAATTCCCAGTCATTGTTCTTACCGCAGGCATCATAAATCACCCAACCTTTAGCAATAGACAACACTCACAACTGTTATTTCACATATGTGATTTGCCGTAATCAGATATTTAAATTTCCTTGAACATGACTAACAAGGAAATGAAAAACACGAATTCAAAAAAGAAGAACAAAAATGTTTACAGTTACGGGCATTTAATTTTTGATTACCACATCGGAATGAGTGTTTGGGAGAATGAATGTGTCTGTATTCTTCGTAAGAAAGGTCAACATCCCGATATTGAGACACAAATTTATCGCACTAGAGCGATATAAAATGTGTGCCAGTTAGTCATGCATACATGTAACCCGCTTCAGACGCGAATGAAACCATTCTCCAACGATACGTTGATCCATTCACATCGACAACGCACAACTGTTACGCTGTGAAACTGTTCAAAAGTGAGTCATTATTCTTTTGTTGATTGCAATTATTTGTTGGCTGGAGTCTGAATCGAGTTGTGTCATAAAGACTTCATCGCATATATCATTTCATAAATATTTTTCCAATCATTCATCATTTATGTGCTGTACCTATTCAATTGCTGTATAAATGTTACTTTGGAGTTAAAAATATTCCGACATCATCAGTGAATTGACACTCTGTATCGCCACTTGCCTATTTATTCGAGTCATTATTGAGTTTGATGAATGAAATATGTGAGGCATGTAGAGCAGGAAGAAATATTTGCATAAAAAATTCTATAAAATCGGACAGAAATATTCACGTGAAATAGAATGAACAGTCGTCTTGCTGTAGAACAAAAATGTTCATGATCCACATTGCGATACGTCATTTCGCATTTTTATTTTGCTTCGCGCTCTCTTGACCTTGTAACTTAAACTCAGTGTCTCGGTTGAAACCAAGGTCCGTGCTTGTGCGTATGTTGACGCATAAGTTCTCCACATTGAACAAATACGAATCATAATCTAATAATAAATATTCTGTTTGTTATTTTCTATTTACAAGGAAAAGCACACGGTCTGGAGATGTCAAAGGTTTTGATTTACGTTATCGCTGGACTGCTCGTGGTGACGGAGATCTCCGCTCGATCCACTGATAATCAGAGAAAATGTGGCGAGCATGGTGACCCTGTAAGTGTTTCGGGAAATGCATTTCATATACGGAACGAATACTGATTGAAAATAACTAGAATTTTACATTTTTTGTTGTTCATTGTAGTGCTCGCAAGGTTGCTGTGATGGATTCCGATGCAACGCTGCTGCCCACGTATGCCAGGCTGCTATCACTGGTGATATGTTGAAAGAAAGTCGTGATGAATTGAAACATGTCCAGTCTCCTCATAATGATGCCGTCTGTGGAAAAATTGGTGACTCTGTAAGTGTAAATCATTCAAAAGAAAGTGACATCACCATGTCGCACAACTTTCTTCATTAATCATTGAATCGACTTCACTTCATTTTCTTTCCATTCATTGATTCTTACACTAAATAAGACACCAAATTATGTTTCTAGTGTTCGAAAGGCTGTTGCGATGGACTTAATTGCAATGAATATGCTGGGAAATGTATGGCTACTATCACAGCAGATATGTTGAATGAAGCACATTCAAAATTGAAACATGTAGAGAAGCGATCTGTCAAGAGTAGCACTTGTGGAACTCACGGTGACCCTGTAAGTGAACACACAAATAAATGATGGAAGAAATAACTCAAATCATCCAGTCAATTTTTTTTTTCTTCTCTGGGTCATCATTACCTGGAGCTCAATGTCAATAACTCAATGTCTTCTTCCACATATTTCAGTGTTCAAAAGGATGTTGCGATGGATTTAAATGCAACGCCGCTGCTGGAAGATGCATGGCCCATATCACTGAAGACATGTTGAAAGAGGCACGTAATAAATTGAAGCCTGTACAAAACAGACCAACGAGCGGGGGCCCATCCTCTCGTCCTGTGGACAGGAATAATTGTGGAAAACATGGCGATGATGTAAGTTTGTTGCAAAATAAAATAAAATTTTGAGAATATGGAATTGATCGACTTCAAGGTATCAAACTGTCGATTGGTCACGATTTTTCAACTTTGGTTGTTCAACCTCTCAATTCATTTCAGTGCACACATGGCTGTTGCGATGGATTCTCATGCAATTCAGCAGCAAGGAAGTGCATGGCCACCATCACTGGGGATATGTTGAAAGAAGCACGTTCTAAATTGAAACCGGTGAATTCTCGTGCTATTGGAGCATAAAACATTGAGAAATTGATGCATAAAACCTCATATTCTACATACTCACTTGATTCTGTGAAGAATCATCGAAATGACAGTTGATAGCGAGACAAGAACAAAAAAAGGAAATTAACAATTCCCATTCGAACAAATTTTCTTGTAACTGCAAAAATAAATATTAGGATTATTCTTCTCTGATTAATTGGATTGCTTTCCTGAGTGATTGTTATTCCATTCGACCGACTCAAATTGGAGCATTCACTATGTACATCTGAATAATTCACTTTCAAGTGTTCGTAAGTGTTTGTGCACAGCATTGCTCGATCATTCCATCCGTGGAAAACGCGTTGAGGTTACCATGTGAGAACATCGTCACTGGTATGAAATTTCTGAATGTGGGAAATGATTATTCTTCCTCCCTATTCTCCCAAGAATAAATGAAATCTTCATTGTATATCTATTCTCTATTTCTCTTCTGTTAACATAATTTCGTTCAGTATTATTCCACGCACTGAGCTTGCCGAAAGAATAGGAAAAGAAAATTTTTAAACTTTAATTACACGATGAACATCCAAATTAATATTCATCTCACAGTATTTTCTCATGAAAAATTATTAAAAACACATGTTGAAATAAAAATGAAACAGAGTATGAAAAAATTCATATCTATATTGAAATCTTAAAAGCACCGTGAGACAAATCGTTATTGGTCTGTATTGATGCAACACCTGTGATATGGAAACAATAACGTGACTATCTCTCAATTGAAGTGTGACAACAGTACAACGCCGTTCTCAATGCTCATAATCGGATTACTCTCCATACTATACACCTATAACAGTACGTTTATCATTTAACAAATTTTATTAGACCAAAAAATGAATGAATTAAATGAAATATAAAATAAAATACAATAATTAATACATTGAATGAATTATAAAATTTTCAATAATTATCTTCAAGCATGATTATATGTTTGGTTTTTTCTTTTTTAATGAAAAAATTACAATGTTGATACAAGCATTGTGCATGTAATAATAGTTTAGATAATGTAACAAGGCCAGGTGTATATGACGAAGGTAGAATTAATTTGTTGCATGACTTATCGTGAATGAGCCAATAGTGCACGTTCTCAACCATATGGCGACGAAATCACTTCCGATTCACGATATCACGACGCTAAGATCCAAACCCTTGATAAAATTCAAACCAACACGTGTACGTGAGGCTTCATACTCATGTATAGTTGAATATCAGTGTGCATAGCACCGATAATTCTGCGAAGAAAGAAAAAAACGGTGAATCTTCGCATAATATAAAAATAACTCGTGAAGTAAAATGACGGTAGGAAATATTGAAACTATTGATTAATACGATTAGAGATAATAGCGGTGAGTTGTTTTCATTGTAGTCGAGGGGAGAATGAAGTTGAATATGAAAAAGGAAACGGGGAAACTTTTACTCAAAGACTGAATACATGAAAGCTACCTGAGCTTATTATTGCAGAGAAATCTACGTCCATTTTCCCTCTTTTCTTTCACCAATCGGCTTTAGTTTGTAATAAGCGTCTCACAACTCTTTTCCGTTAGATAAATTACTGGACGTAACTCTCTTTTTCACCCAATTAATGAAAAAGAAAAGAATTGAAATGCTTAATAATAAAGACATTGACGCAAAAATTATGAAATGAAAATTTTTCTAATCTTCATTACGCTGCATGACAGAAATATATTTGGTAGTATAATTAATTAATATTTACCTTCGTGTGCGTCATGCATAGTCTTCGGAGAATTGTTGAGTGCGTTCGTAGTAAAGATAAGGTGATAAAGAGAGTTAGCAAATGTGGAGGACTAAAAGAGATAGACATGGCGTGAAAAAAGTGAGAAAATAAAAATATAATTTTTTATTTTTGTTTTCTACTGCAGTCATGCTTCAACTAGTCTAGGGTGTCATATCCCGCAAATATTTGTCCGGTCGTCGTCTCTTATCTTATATGGTCAAAGCTTAACGTCCCATATGTTCTTTTTCTCGTCCCACATTTCTCGCTCACTCGCGCACATTTATATTGTATACATATATATACATACACGCCTTATGACTTTTTATTTCTCAGCACTTTTTTAATTTTTTTTATCACATTGTTTCGTTTTTCAATAGGATATCTCTGTCGCGTGACGTTTCACTTATATGTCCCACGCATTTTGAATAATTTATCAACGCTAAACATTATCGATTGGCGTAAAAGCTGAAAAATTCTGCGGAAACACTTTATTGCGCCTATAACAGAGGACAACAGGGGGAGAAAAATGCAACGTTTATATGATGTGATTGAGTATAACGATAAGGAATTTTTCTTGTCTTTCAGATAAACATTCAAATTCTCAATCTCCTTTTTGGGGCGTTGTCGAGCTTTTATTCTCTTCCAAATTGTTTTGTGATTATTTTTTTTCCTCCGTTTTGTCATACTCAATATTTCCTCGGAAACAATAATGTGAACTTACATAATGGACACGACGTATATGAACATTCATATATGAAAATATACTGATGCCTAATCCGCTAAGCATACACACACGGAGCAATGTGCTGAGTTCTGTTTGAAAGTAAAATTCTGATATGTAATCTCTCTGTCGTCATTGTTGTACGTCAGGATGTCATCAGACTGAAACCTGTATACACAATTTCAGCGAAATCATATGTAGACAGAAATACAAACGACAAATACACTTGCAGAAGAACAATTAGGCTCGCAACCGTAAAAATGTCATTCATAATCACAAATATTTCTGTTTATCTATTCTAAAAAAAAAAAGTCAAACATTTATTACAAATTGAGACAATATTGAAATTTTGATTAAAGTAACTCTATGCAATTCTTAATCAATTTTTAATAGTCCAATAAAAATTTCAATTTAATTTTCCACTCACGTTTCACCAAATCGAACGTATGAATAAATATTCAGAGAGTAATTGGAATAAAAGCTTAGTATGATTCAATGGGAATTTTTTCTCTCTCAAAAAATAATGTCGAATAATTAAGAAATGAATGTTCTTTCATTATTCACAAAATATTTGATGCCGAGTTTACGATATCGAGGACACTGCTGATTTCTCGTTATCACGCCAGGACATCTCAAAGCCAGTCATAGATGAAGCATCATCACGACGGGATATGTACATACGTGTATAAGGGAGGTAAAGGGGGCCACAGAGACAAGGAGAGGTCGCAGGTATAGGGATAGTAATAGTGACAATGATGGGGTCGCGATATCGTGGTTCGCATGTGTACATATCCATCGGTATATCATACACA
The DNA here is from genome assembly GCA_018881525.1 of Meteorus sp. PSUC_FEM 10030008. Taxonomy (NCBI): domain Eukaryota; kingdom Metazoa; phylum Arthropoda; class Insecta; order Hymenoptera; family Braconidae; genus Meteorus; species Meteorus sp. PSUC_FEM 10030008. The sequence continues at coordinate 11,293 of JABMBR010001895.1, forward strand.
TATACAGAAATATACAAATATGAAAAGCTACTTGGGAGACGTGGGAAATGGGAGTAGCCATTTGGGGCAAACTACCCTAAGGTAGCACTCACGCGACTGATTTTATCTTCGTTGTTGAAACACCCTGGATATACATGCACATATAGACATATATTTATTTATAACCATAAATAAACACATGAATGTGAGCACGTGATTAACTGTTGTATATAGACATATTCCAAAGCATCTTGGCATACCCATTTCTATGCAAACATTTTATTTTGCGAAATCGAATATTAGAACATCAGTTTGATTCCACATTTATACTAAAGCCTTGAAGACAAATAGAATTGAATAAGAATCCAATAATCGGATGAAGAAATTATCATATAGAAATGCAATAAAAAAATTGATGATGATAATAGAAATAAATATTTAATCAGATCGTCCTAATGACCAATTCAAATTTTTTTTCATATCATTATGAAAATCAATGGAAATATGTGAATATTATCATTGTTGAATATTCACATAATACTACAAATGAAGATATCGAGATTGTTAGTCTGGAGTTTCGTGTGCGACTTAACGCACGATTAGATACACCAGAGGCGAAAGGGAATAATAGTTTTGTCCTTCTACCCTGATTCTCTTCTTCGTTCTCATTGTACAGTTGTATAGGAAAATTGCCAAGGAGAGTTTCTCTGTTTAGATCGTCGTTCACCATTTCTCTACACTTCCACCTTCCTTGCCACATGCGACCTTTGGAGATGTGCCATGAGCTAAATATATACAAACATAGACATATATTCTTATCGTGATATGCATAAATTTATAGTTTGTGGCTTAAGGTTGATCCTGAGGGCATCGCCGAGGAGTTGCATCTTTCCTTGTTGCCTAGCTGTCTCAAGAGTTTCAATATGATATAAATAATTTGTATAAGTAGGACTTCCTTCATGTGTACTTCAATGTCTAATTTGCTATTCAAGTTTTTACGGAAGATAATTCATGTAGCGTTGGAGCAATTATTCATGGGAGAATTATTGAAAAAGATGGAATGATGGTGGCCAATGGAATAAAAGAAAATGTGGATTTAGATAAAAGTAGAATGTGAAGAAAAAACAATGAGTGATGCGCAAGTCACGTGACATGACTTCGTTTTATCTAAGCAATTACTTGCTCATGAAACATTTCGTGCTAAATAAAACAGCTTTGTTCATATAGTTGACCACGGCGACAACGCACATGGAGACAATATATTTATGTTGATAGGCCCTCATCTACCGAACGTTTCATATAGGGAATTTAATAAAATATTCACTCGGCCAACTGGACTGTCAGGTAAGGTACGTAATAATTTTCTGACACGCCATCTTGCGCTTAGGTAAATATATATATTTTTTTCTATATCCATTGTCGAGCGTGATGGCAATCCCATGTTCAGATCTTCAGACTCTACAGCCGTTTATTGTCGTTGTCGTTCTGTCTCTGTCTCTTTGTCTTTAATGAGTTTGTCCTCACGACAAATTGGAATGTGAGTTCGATTGATGAATTTCAATTGTGAAATGTCATGATCTGTATGTCTGAGTTGGTCATTTACGATTTGAATCAAAAGTTCAGGGGCATTTTTTTATATTTCATCTTAATATTGGAGAATATAATCCACATTATGATATAGACTCTCGCGTATTGCTTGCAGTCATGTAGGATGCACGAAAGCTCCAGCCGAGGGGGTTGGAACGATAGGGTGGATGGTGCAGTCGGTTACCATGGTGACTCACCGTCACTGGACAACCTTTTCCCATTCCATCGTTCGGGCTCATTTCAACCGTCTCTCCCTCATCTCACCCACCACCCACTTTTTCAACCCACCCATTTATCCACCTACTGTACCTCCCAGTCGTTGATCCGGCTTGCCGGACAACGCCGTTTCATGCTTACCAGGACCAAAAACACCGGTCTCTCATTATCTGCGATCATGCTCGAAAATAGTTTTTTCTACTTTATGAATAACTCAAACACATTTATATCAGTTGAGAAAAAAAAATCGTAATCGAGTGAAGTATGAAAAGAATTTTGTATTTTATAGAGTGGATTATTTGATACATTCATTCCAGAGTACATGGTGAAATGAACATTGAGATATCCATTTGAACATGTCCTCATAGTAAACACGAATGACTTCTCTTTGAGCGAAATATCAACAAATTAAAAGACGATATAGAGATGGTATATGAAGAAAATTATTTCTCTTTGAACACTCTGAAAGTACATAAAAAAAATCTCATCCCATTACAACAGTTGCACACTAGAAAAAACATTCACCATCAATGCTACAATGACGGTTTTTCCGGTGCTTGAAATGTGATCGAATCCCAATCATGTAACTCATATAGCACAAAATTCGATTCATGAAGACGATAAATAAAATTGTTCGGTACCCTGTGGATTCAACCATTCTCTATTCGAGACTTATCGTGATAAAGGAAGCCAAAGTTTTCTGAACATGTTCTGGACATTGATTCACTCCATTCCATTTCTCATGGCAACATCACAACTGATCGAGACCTATTTCATCACCATGAATAATGATTGTGTTCAATAAAGTGTTAGAATGAAACTACGCAGAAGGAGAATGAACATTGTACCTATCTGGTCTACCACACGGTTGGCACACTGACCCCGTTATAGTAACCTACACCAATATCACTATTCGGGTGCGATCACATCGCCGCATGCACACAGATACGCATTCACGACCCCTCTCACTCTATTCCCATATAAACATACATGTATATAATAGGCTTTATGTTATATACAAATAACGATGGGCTACAAGAGGGAGTTACGTTTGCAATATCGCATCAACGTCGAATTCGTGAGTGAATGAACGTATTGATGGTGGAGGAGGGTGGATAAATTTGTGTACACCGAAGAGAGTTAGAGAGAGGAAGTCTCGCACATGGACCAAAGGCACGCGTGAAATCAATGACTATACCGCTTTCAATATGTGTGCATCAATACCAATCACATGCTCAAGATTCTGAGGCATCCCAATGTCACCCAATGTGCCAACGTATTATACAAGTGGATGAGCTACACAATGCTTCCGCCTGTTGCTCATATAAATGTTTCCTCAACATATATATTGGTGCATTGTTGTTCTTGGATTGTGCCAGATGAGCCTTCGATTTTCCCTTATACTTTGTCACTAATCAACCACGAATTGTCCCAAAATCAGGAATCATTAAATGCCAATGTCCCAACAATTTGTATGAATATTTCCATGGGATTATGAACCTCAATTTTCCTTAAAGTAATATCCAGATAATCAGTGACATGAGAGGAGCAAAATGCTCATGATTGTGTTGTAGAGAAAAATTCTACACGATGGATTTGAAAAAATATCGAGGAAAATGCTCGCCAATAAATCGTGAATTGGATCCCACCCAATTCCCAAATTGATGGTTCTCGAGCGATAAAGTTGAACGGCATCATCAATCGCTCGATGAAAATCACCAGTTAGATACAAAAAAAATAGGACAAAATGTGGATATAAATAATTGATAAACAATTCATAACATAATAATCGTTTATAATTTTCATTGAATGGATAATGTGAATGTACCTATCGATCAACTGATTGTCGAGCAATTACCTCATCGATGCGTTTAACTGGCTTAATGAACCGACTGCCTGTTCGCACCAGTGTGCAAACGCATCGCACATATACACACCACATGCGTGTGTAACCATCTCCCTCTCACTCACCAACGACCCTCAAATTGTCGATTGCGTGTGTTTATTTCCACAATCAAGCCGAGAGAGTCATAATACTATTATCAGAGGGTGGACCATAGGGTGATATTGGTGGAGGTGTGGAAAACGTGTGTCATCTACCTCCCCCTTTGGTACCCCCTGCATGACCCTGACACAGTATAACCGTGACCCTGTTGAATATATATTTACGATACATATGTACGTATGTGTACATGTGCATGGCAAATACATATATTATTGCAACAAGAATGCTCGTGTTCAACAGTGTCATAACGAATTCGATCAGCAATAAAACGTTTAACACTGTATTGCAGCAAATAGAAGAGAATGAAAATTAAACGAATCGATGCACTAGAATTATTGATCACAGTTTTATACAGCACCTTCTTTTTTGTCATTTTCATACGAGTTGTTTCTGTAGTTTATCAACTATTGTGTAATAGTATTCTTTTATTGTGACAACAATGAATGAAAAAGAAATCCACATTCATAGTTTTGACTGTTGATGAAATTTTTAATCGTGCGAATTTATAATGTAGTTAAATGGAGTGTTATTAAAGAGTAGAAAGTAATTACCCACGAAAATGTGAATTGTAGGACTATGGTGCAGGACTAGAAGTGAATTTCAAAACAAGAACTGAGTCACAAAAGGTATAAAAATATTGGTCGCTGTATTAATTTCTTTGTTACATCAATTGATAACAACACATGTAGGTTTGGATGAAAAAGCACAATAATGAAAGTGTAAAAACGTAGACACCATCACAACGAGACATTGATTCTATATATCCAACAACTCAAATGTATAAAACCACTCGAGCGATAGATTTATTGTGATATTGTTGCGCTTGTCAAACCGCAACGATTTTATCCTATGTATACATACATTGAAAACCACTTTTTCCACAGGAAATCAAAATCAAATGGTTATGGTATATAAATATCGCATTGTTCATGGATAGCCTGGCTCATCGCACATGTCACTTCTACACACTTCCCATTTACATTCATCTATTCATACACATTCTCTTCTTCCATCCATAGCTCATTTATCCACATTTCAATTTCATTCACAGAATCACACAAATACAAATGAACCCTTATTTGTCTTTTCTTTTGTAAATCAACAATGGAAACATCCAATTCCTTCAACTTGCAAGCTACTCTTGCTTTTCCAATATCTAGATTGAACACAATTTGGGACATCGTGTTATCGAGATGAAGATCGCTCAAGTATGATAACCATTTTCCTACTAACCTTGGTGTTCACTCGGTACACGCATAAGCTAATATCTTGATTGGAATCGCTTATGACGGAATTTACTGCCACATCTTAAGTGTATTGGAGCTGATTATTTGATACTAACGTAAATGTAGGATTTGGTCAAAGCGAGCAATACCTAACCATTCAACTTTCGTGACGAATAATTGCTGATAACAAGCAACGAAATATATGACGATTGCGCTAGATCATTTTGTGCATATTGCATAATCGATTTAATATTGTGAATGAATATTTTGTTGAAGCAATTTGTGATATTTGAGATCAAACAATTTTTCTTTAGTGTCTAGAGCGATGGAATTAAATGACCGAGATCAAGCTGTTGAATTCTAACGTATTTACTGACGGTTACATCATTTGTGTATCTCTATATATAGATGTAAATATACACAGTGAAAAAAAAATGTCTTGGATATAAAGATAAAGACCGTTGTGAAAGAACGGAAATCGCACGGCACGTGGACATATAGAAACATGATTATATTAAGATGATAACGCGCGTGTGTGGGATGCACCTGCAGGGGAGAAACACCACAACGGAGTGGCCCCCATTGGCGCGTAATCACACTCCATGACGAACTCTGTATTTATACAATATATACTTGCGATCATTGCACTCGACCACCGTGTCGAAGACGTTCGTTATAAGGATTATTTAAAGGGCTACCGGATGTGCAGGTATATTTTAGATAGTTTATAAAAAGAAAAAAACACTGCGATGACTGGTGTATGGGCTTTGAAGACATTTTTTAACGGCCAAAAACATTTCACGGCCACGCACTCGTGCCACTTTATACAGCTATTTATCTTCCAGGAAGAAATAAATTCGAATTCAAGAACGAAATAACCGTCATTTGCTACAACAAAAGGAAATGAATTTCTTGTAGGTTTTTATGATAGAAGAGATTCTAATTTAATTGAAAAAGTTTCATCAAGCTCGCAACAGTCCTGAATTTGTATCTTGGAGCAGGCTGTTTTAATATTTTTTAGAAGTGAAGGTAAAATATTTTTTCATTGTCCATTAACACAAACTCACATTTCTCTATTTTGAAGTGTCGAGTTTTAGTGAATTAAATTCTTTCTCATGAAAATAGTCGTGACTCATCAGTCGATCGATTCCAGGATGTTCTCCAACACCACAACTCCTTTGTTTCTCGCCTCTGAATGCTAATCAACTATCAATCCATGAAATATCATTGAAAAGTCAGAAACAGTCTAGTTCCATCAATTAAGTTTACTATTTTTATCCCAATATCCAGACATTCATACAACTCTATGATGGGAGTGACCATGTATTATCTGACAGAAATAGTCTTGTGAAAATCATTACGCCAAAATTCATTTGAAAGTCTAACCAACATATATATATGTTTGTAATACATTCTATGTATAACATTCGTAATATTAGTTCAGCTGTTTGAACGGCTTTCATGCCAACGACAATTTTCCATTTGATTTAGAAACGAGCAAAACTTGTACTGAATTTCCCTTTAACCGTAATTGCAGAACTCTATGTACGGAATGTTGTTGCGAATATACACGACATCGAAGCATATACATTGATATGATTTCACTAGAAAACAAGGACAATTGGTTCTGGTAATTGTTTCAAAGAGAAAAAAAAACCAAATGGCAATTTCTTTTTCATGTGGATTAAATTCGAAACATGTACATAATGAATGGTAGTCAGAGCTTACAATACATAAATGCATATATACACGTATATGTATATGAAAGAGCAAATGATATACAGAGACAGGGTTGAAATTTAAATAACAATTTCATCGTAGAAAATGAGCCATCAGAAACAATGTGACATTTTAAAAAGGTTTAATTCGAACAGTCAGTTGGTGAAACGTTTGTCGTTTTATTATACACTGCAACTTGGATAAAAAGGATCGCGAGACAGCACATATATGTATATATACACATGTATGAATGTATGCACGTGTATATAGAGTTACTGAGTCAAGGGGATGAAGAAAAAGAGCGCAAAAGCAAAAGCGAGAAAAAAGAATGTGAGCGATGATGATGAAACAGGCAAAGGGCAAAATGAGAAATACTTTATATATACATATAGGTTCATATCTATTTGACTTGTATACGCCACATGAAAAAAAAGAAAAAACAAAGGAGGAAGAATAAAAAAAAATAATGAGTGACTTTACCAACATGAATATCTATAAAAGTCAACAGAAAATGAATAATAAAATGAATAAAGATGGAAAATCATTTTGTGTAACAACGTGGACGTATTTGTGAATTCATTCATCTGGAATCTTCTGTGTGAATAAATATTAAATAACTTTGCGATCTTATTATGCTGACTGAAATTGATGAATGCAACATAAAACATGAGAATGGCATAAATGAAAGTAGATGTTTTCTGATATTAATTTTCATTTCCTTTAGTTATTTTTGTTTAGATAATTTTGTAATATAAATATCACGCTTGGATATTGATTCTATATATGAATCAATATTATCACACTTTTATGAAATCTACATTCACATCTTCCGGAGAAAATAATTAACATTAAGTGCTGAAATGGACTTCAATCAAATTTATTAGATACTATTCAAATTTGTTGTTCTCTCCAATAAGGGAGAGTGGGAGAGCAGTGGTCAATGTGAGAGTGTATGAAGTTACTGAGTACAAGTAGGAATGGAATAGGATTGCTTATACCGTGGCTGTCACCACCAGACCACACACATTCAACTGAACTCTTATCATGTTCTCTCAACCTCCCTATTCCTCCTCATCCCTTACCTTCCTCGGACTTCCCATTCGATTTTTTTTCTCCCGTTTTCTCATTTCAGAATGATACTTCCACCAGACGTTAAATCACACCATAATTTCATTTCAATAGTATAACCTTAGTAAGTTATGAAAAAAGACGTTCAAACCTTGTCCAGGACAAAAATCAATTTCTGCCATTATAAATAACCAATACACGTTTGTGAATAAATCTCGAATCTCATTATTTGCTGTATAGAATTTTCGATGTTTTTTATTATATGTGAACATAAAATTTATCGTGCGAGAACATAGGGCACACCTCCCTCACTTCCTTCGTGCTTCCTTCCTTCCTTCCTTCCTACCTTTTCTATATTCGTTTACATCTATTCTCACTCCATTGTACATATAAAACTAAAGTATATTTATAGTTGAATGAGTGTAAACATATTCACATGTACATAAATAAATAAGTGCAATTATTGGTCATAACTTGCTTCCTTCCTGGTATACGATGAAACATCATTTTTTCCGCTCGAGCATGCGCATCCATTGACGTAATTATATTAAACATGAATTTTTCAGACGCATTCTGTTTGTTGGAAAACAAGAAAGCTCGATAATGAGCAACTCAAATTCTTCCTAATTGTAAATCACATTCATCACAAAATTGTCACATCTGATCATTCCAATCTTTGCTCTCAGTTAGTCAGGGATTCCAATTTCAATCGAACTGTAAACCTCCATCTTCATTCGTATAGTGAAAAAAAAAATCAACATAATACAAATATCTTTACATAATTCAGTGGCATTCGCGCAGTCCCGTCCATCAACGCAAACATTGTGACTGATGTTGCACAGAAGAGGGAGCTTTAGGAAGCGAGAAAGGACTGACTCTCGGGAATTGATGCCATTGAGAGATACTCGATCTATGGATAGTGAATGCTCGCAAATCAACCGCACTCACATACGCAACGATAGTACAGTCAATGTTGTTATATCTATTAATAGCAAATATAGATAGGCAGCCCATTTCGTATTTCCGTGCATCCATTTCGAATGAGAAACGTATACGTGGTGTGCTAGATTATTCATAAGCCTACAAGTCATACTGAAGATCGATTTGATCATTTTAAAAGACAGCCACTCACGAACATGATCTCTCTTCATACATTATTGTCAAGCGTATATTGACATATTCTACGTTGAATCACTACTTGATTAGTATCACATACACATCCGTGAAATTAATTCAGTGATAAAAAAACCAAAATATAAATTGAAGAATGCGGAATATTACATCGTCATCAATTTCACAGAAGACTTGTTATTATGCATTACAATGTCAACTGAAATGAATACTCAATCGCATGAAGATAATGAAATTAACCTCATGATTTGCCATCATATTATTCCACTTTTTATACAAAAATGTGTTACTTCATGAATGATAGAAGAATCATATCATCAACGTACAGGAATGAGAAAAAAAGTGACTGATAAAAAATGTAATATAAATGCATAATGAGGGCAAATAAAAACCAATAAGAGATCAAAGTATCATATAACGATGATTTTTGCGCGGTTAAATAATCGTTGTGTGTGAGCAATTGTGCGAAAGAACACTAACGAGTGGGAGAGAGTGAGAAAAGAATGAATATGAGATTGGGAAAAATAAGAGTGAGCGGGACTGCAAAAATGAGAGAGAAAACGTCACATGAAGTCAGTGAAAGCTAGGTGAAAAAAGAAATAATAATAAAAAAGAAAACAAAGAATATTAAAAAGTGATAAAAAAATAACCGCAACGCGCAACTCAGCGTGTCCCCGCGCACCCGCGAATAAAAAAAGAAGTGTCGGTTGGATAAAAACAATGAAAAAAAAAATAAAAACGAGGAAAAACGAGGGATAAAAAATAGTCGCGCACAGCGTTCCCGTGGGGTCGTATGAGGTCGGATGGTGGATTGTAAGAGTGAGTGAGACACAGCGTGAAAATAAAAGAGGTAGGAAGTATAGAATGAAATCGACGGAGCGTCCACCTATCGGTCCCAATTCCGCGCGCTCTTCTCTATCATTCTTTCCTTCTCTATTCCTCTCTCGATCCCTCTCCTTCTACATGATTTCACGTGCGTGCTTGAAAATATAACTATACAGATATGTATGTCGTTTTGTATGTGCAGATGTGTAGGTGTACATCCACGCTCATGCTGGATTCCACACACAACAAATCACGAACCACGCGTGTTAGTGGGACGCAAGAGCATGTACCGTCGACATAACTAAACAAGCAACAAGTGACCTTACAATCTGCGAATAAAAATTCCCGTGCTGATCGAGTATCAGGGGCAATAGTAGGGTGGCAACATGTATTTGTGTTTACTTGATTGAATGTATATAATATATGTATTGTGGCATGGCCAGAGGAAAAATAAACTTTCGGAAATTGAGCAACTATGGACTTTTCATTGCGGTAATAATCATGAAATCGATTGATATGAAAAATATTTGTTTTATATCATTCGATGTCATGTTGGAAAATTATAAAATTCGCATATGGAATTTTCATAAAATCATCCGCCAACGATGTCAATAACTGCACAATCGGACGTTTCAATTCAGAATCTGAGAATTTTTTTGTGAATTTATATTTCGATTGACCACATTTGCAAAGTGACTGAATGAGTGAGAATAATATGTGAGCTGTCCCTTATTTCTTGTCACTGAACAAAAAGAAAGGAAAGTAATTAACATTATGTACCCTGTGTGTTATGCAATGTGGCTATGAATTTTTGTTCCACTGCTTTTTCATTGTGATAATTTGATACTTCCATTGTTCAGATCGATAGAAGTTAATGGACAGAGAGTGATTTAATAGAGATTAATATTGGATGTAAAGTTGTAATTAATTACTGTACAATAATCCACTGACACGGTTCAATGTTCAGAATTAATTATGATATTTGATGTTAATTAACATTCCATTCATTTGATATATACTCTATTATTGTATTTAATGAACAATACATTTTCGTTCATTTTCGATGGAGCGAATTCGACCTGAAAAAATCACTATCGAAAAAAAATTAACAACGTGTATTCATATGATTAGCTAATTGATATTTATGCAAATGAAATATAAAATAACGTTGTGAACGCAATGATAAAAGTGTGTGGAATTCTCTCAATATAGAGAATTTAAAAGATACTCTACAACCCACAAATATCAACATCTATATAAATATAAAATGTGTTTGTATATTTTTATTCATGTATGAAATATACAGTCCGGCCTTTCTCATCCCTCCACAAGCAACGTTGTGGACGGATTAAAAAGCAACAAGTGACCTTAAAAAATGCGGGGATAAAAATACCGACGGGTGATCGAGAGTTTCGTGCCGGTGCCACCACCAAACGACGTAGTAGCGGTGGTTGGGGTGATTGGGTAAACGTAGCGCGCTTCGGGGGTTGAAGCAACCATTGTTGGATGGAGTTCGGGGCTGAGGTGGTAGAGGTGTAGGCGAATAGAAAAGCAAAAGAAAGCAGACGAGAAAGCGTAGGAGGTGATTGAGCGAGCATAACTGATGGGAAAGGCGATGGGGTAGAACCAATAGACGCTAAAACATCCAAAGTCATATATGTTCGGGATCTATATTGATGATTCATTCAACCCCCAATCAGATCATGAATTAATCCATTGGATTTATTTATTCTGTTGATTAAACTTCATTGATAGTAGATGAAAATATCTGAATTGTTTCCATTTTTTTCTCTGTATTCTCTTCAACATTCTCACAATACCAAACATCAAATTTATTGAATTATCATTCATTTTCCAATTATATTTTTGCTGGAAGTAACAATCGATCAAATTCCCAAGTCTGACTATTTTTCAAAATGTTGAATGAGAAATACTTTGGTGGCATAAATAATTCCGGATCTTAGAACCAGCTCATAGTTCGATATCAAGGGATGGTTATTTCAAATTGAAGATTTTTAATCATAAATCATCCACAGGAAAAGTCAACGAATTTCCATGAGATATTCAAGGGATTCGAGCTCGAGCGTGGTGTCAGTTTCGAAGCTCTGGCTGAACGCGTTACGAGTGTCTTGTAGGACGGTTGAAGGAGGAATGGAAGGATTTCTAGACAAGACGAAGGGGTTTCATGGCATTTACCCCTATCTCCAGTTTAGTACCAATATTGACCGCCTAAGCAAGAGCTCGCCACTGTCCGGCAACCCTTTCACTACTACATTCAAACAGTCAACCCCTTAGCGCACACAGATACGTGGCCACTTGGAGAAGGTGGGAGGTAATTTTTCTTTAGAGCGCACCAACACAACTGTATCACGACCCTTACTAACACATTCGCACAGTTTGATCGTCTCTCGCACTCCATCGCACTAACACATTCACATATACAAACACACACTCATACAAGATGAGTTGCGTTGGTCCTTGTTTTGCTACGAGCAACGTAAAGAGGGTTTGCTAGCCACCCTCTTTTACCTCGACTTTCGCGCATGGTCGAACACACCAAACGTTGAGAAAATTCGGGTCATATACATATGTATCCATTCACTTTCATACTGATACGAAAATAAAAATGAAAGTCATGAGTAAATAATGAAAACAAATCTATCGGAAGAAGAAAATTTACGTTCGAATTGATTTCACACCACTCTATCATCTCTATACACCATCGAATAAAATAAATTGATCTATTAGATGAATAAAGGAACGTGATAAAAACGTTGATAGCCAAAGCCACTGAAAAAAGAGGACATAGCGTAACATACCGACCGGATAAGAGATCCAGGTAAACAAGTGCCAAAGAGTAAAAAAATTGCTATCTCTGTTTTTTCTTCGTAGCCGTAAAAAGAATGATAAAAGGAAAAAGTACAGCATGAGTCCTGTGCTTGATCCCACGACCGCAAAACTTTACATAGGATTTCTCCCTTCCCCTCACCGGCAACGTGATGAGACGTGACTACACCCCCTCCCAATACCCATATTCTCGTTCGCTCTTTCAACCTATCTCACTCTTCAATGGTGCTTAGAAAAGCTCACCGATATACTCGGACGTAAACCACCACGCGGTCAAGCAACATATAGCCGTCTTTGTCAAGTAAAGCACACGTATACATCGTGTATGTATATGCTGGAGGGAGATTCTGTACTGGGTAAAGAGTATGAGAAGAGAGAAAGGATGAGTTTTGCTATCGTCGCATCTCATTTGCTCTCATGTTGAGCAATCGTGTCAAGACTGCGTTGTCGTTAAAGCACACTGACCATCTCATGTTCTTTCCAAGGTATTTACTGTCTCCGTCAGTGCTGTTGGAGCTGGCAAAGTACGCGCCTACTCTCTCTTATATAATGAACGCGCGCTACTATCGAGATATCTACACTTATATGTGCATGGTGTCTCTGTCTGCTTCATCGCAAGCGCATATCGTCATACCTCCGTTGTTCAACAACAGCCCTGTTTCCCCACTTACGAAGCGTCGAGGCGCGCTCGCCGTCGCCTTGTCCCCACTCTAGAAATTTACTCCGTCGCAAGCTTCAAGCGTGCGCTCACTCTTACACTCTCATCGGTAGATCCATCGTCATAGCCCGTCGCACTTTTTAGTTCGTTCTTGTCCGCGCGCGCTCCTCACAAATGAACGTATTCCTCTTTCGCCCAGTCGGTCTTTTCATCCCCCCAACGTTCCCTCGTCCATCGTTGTAGCTCTTGCGACTTCCGAGCTTGCAACGGTAAACTACAGAGGCGCCACTATACGGGCGAGAGGACCACCGGCTGGTGTGGCGCGTGGTCTGACTACAGCATCCGTGATCTCCTCTGCTTACGCCGACCGGCCGCCAGTGCGCCCGCAAGCCCGCAAGTTCGCGCGACACATAACACGCTCCCGTGAAACGGCGCACGGGGCTTAAACGAGTCTGACGAGCGTCTCAAACTATCTGAGATATTACGCGCCGAATATTATAAGGCGGGAGAGCGAATTATATATTTTACGGACATTCTTCTGGACATTACGTGACGACGAGTAACAACGTTATTTTTTAGGGAGTGTATTGTGTGTTTGTTTGAAAAAAAATGAATAAATAACAAAATTAATTAAAATCATAAAAATAAATGTAACTATAATACTAATCATAAATTGTATATAAATTGATAAACCAAAAGGGAAATAAATAAGTAAATATTGTTTCGGTGCCACGGTCATCTCTTCCCGGGAGTCCAAGGACAGGCGAAGTGTCCGCTCATCGTCGTCTTCGTGTCGAAGGAATTCTCGCGACCTGAAGGTGAGTAATCCGGGATATAAAAATTACATCAATCGCACTCTAATGTTTGTTTTGAGTTCGCATCAATGTTTATCTTTATTTTTCTCATCTTTGGGTGGAGGAATAATTTGGATGATGATTTTGTTATCAGTGGGGAAAAACGAAACAATAAATCGTCAATGGTGTTGAGTGTGCGGTGTTTGTGATAAAGTTCTTGGATAAATCACCTACGCTTCAACATTATTTTTGTTTTTTGACGTATGGTATGTAATAAGTGTTGTGGCGAATACTGCAGAGAGTGTAATTGTTGGTAGGTGGAATAATTCATAATGATAATTATGAAGTGATAAAAATATGAAATAAAAATACAGGACTATTATGATAAATCGAAATCGAATAATCAACGTGTGTGCGTATCTAGATGAATATGTCAGCGAATTATCAAACACTGGAACTAAACAGTGCGAATCAAAATGATGTAAACGCAAAATAAATTTGTGTAACCTGTTGATATTACTTCTAAAACTATTGTGATGATTAACTCAAAGTTTCATTGTGAGATATACGCAAATTCGGAATTTCTTAATTGATAACAAGCGATCAACACACCGCGTGATTGCACGTCACGATATTCACCGTACAAAAGTATTTTTACCGTATGAACTCTCTGATCGTGACAATTTAGATATTCACAACGATGTAGTCTCTGACCTTCATTAGTTGACTGTGCGTCAATAATTCGAGTAATTGCAAAGCTTTCAATAATCAGAGGACTTGTGTCTTGTAGTTTATACACGAAACTTTTAGAATATATTGCTAATGCAATTTCACACACTGTAGTAAAAAATATGAAGATTTTTGAACAAATTTGGATGATAAATGATACATTTAAGATAACTTCATTGTAGCATAAAATTACTTAATCAGAAGCAATCAACCAAGAGACATAACATTTCGAGTAGAATAAAAATTTTTCTTGACTTTTGTATTCACAATAGTAAATTCAAAAATGTGTTGGCAATCTGAAATTTTCGATAAAACCAAGTGTGGTAGAATTCTTTTGTATAACTTCAAAGGAGCACGGGTACGCTCTGGTCAGACTTTAAATAAACTCGCGCGTTGATCTTCCGACGGGAAACGTTCTCACATTTAACCATCAACACGATAATATTCTCTCAATTGATCGAGAATCAATTCAATTATCCATTTCGACGCTCATTTATAAATACAATCAACAAAATATTCATCGCTGTGAAACTCGAACTTGACTTTTGAAACTCTGCATTATAAAAACGAAGCTATCGGAAATAAATTTAAATGAAACGATATTGATACAAAACACATGAACATTCGTGACGATCAATTTAAACGAAAATTAAACGCAAATAATATCGCGAACACTTGGAAAATTTTCGATATCAGAAAATGTATCGAACTTAAGTGATCAACGAGAATAATTTTTTCATTTCCAAACTGAGTAACAACGAAATTTATGAAAAAAATTATCAAATCACAGCGAAGTTTTCGTTTACACGTTCTGTCACGTACTAAATAAAAACCGGACATCGACTGCCCAAACCGTCGGTCGAACACTCGTCAAACTGGTAATAAAATAAGGGGTGTAAAAAAAGTTGTACAACTTCAACGTATATGCACATTACCATATCCAAAGTGGTAATGTTGATTCGTGCGAGTTGACGTACGTGCTCGGTTGTTGGCGCACAACAGCGTGGTTAGTAGTGGTGGATCAATGGGTCCAGTATAAACAGCTAATAATGAATCGAATCGTGTCATAAACAATTGTATTTGTGGTGGGGGGATTTGTACCAGACCGATGGTAAAAGTATAAATGAATGTCGATTGGTAGTGGAAGTGGAAAGCGGTCGTAATCGGTGGGTGGGAGGGTCAACGATTCATAAAACATTCCAATGTTATACACTCATATAATTTCATTAAATTTAATTATCTGTTTCACTGGGTGAATATCACATTTGAATATTGGATTGCGTGTACATAAATATCGTTCAACAACATGTAACATATTATTTTTGAATTGGTCATTGTTGATGTCCACCAATGATTATCAGCCAAAATTTTATTCAATAACTCCATAGATCAAAGTAGCATTTTTGATTCAGCTTCTGTTTCTTCTTGTGTTCATGCAATTTCTTTTTTTTCCGATGACATACCGAGGAATATCATTATAGAATCATTATGGTATATTCAGTGGGATTGAAAAATCGGTGTCGATCATTCTCTGTAAGTGATACGATAAACTGTATGAGAGCTGACGATTGTAGGGCAAATTGATACTTTGATAGTTCAACGTATGAGGAACAGATCCCATTGGCACATCACATGATCGTCTTCATGTCACACATTTTATTTATTCAATTCGCCTCACAATTTATTTATTGTAACAAATAATGCATGCACATGTGTTTCATTTCTCGCAAATATCCATTCCGTTACTCCGAAAACTTTATCAAATATTCTTCCATGCATTACTTGATCCTCCATTAAAGACTGAATAAGTGTCACTCTGATTAGTCAGCTACCAATTATCTTGCAACATCACACAAAGTGCCACTGAAAATCATTAAAATAAAAAACATTCATGATGCCAATTCTTTTTTCTCCCTTTGCTCAAAGGAAACGGAAATACCAATAACTAGATAGAACAATTAGAATGTCACTAGCGCGAGGGTATTAACCAGCTAATGTATCACTGATAATCCATCATTATTGTCCGTAACAAGCATGAGTTGCTGCCACGTGAATAACAGAGAAAGAGCATGCTCACTCTTGTTTCAATAACATTGGTTCATGAATGTCAGTGCGGTAATAATAATACACATGACAGAAAATAAAAGAACAAAATGCATTGTGAGGTGATGCGCGGGAAAAAAGGGAAGGAAGAATGCCAATGAAGTTGTGTAAAACGAAGCTACGTCATGTACTGATATCAAACGGAAAAAAATGCAGACTGTCGAGGATGTTGTAAAAACAAAATATAAACAAACAGTAAAAAAAGTTATGTAACGGTTTACCCCCAAATTGTCGATGGTAATAGTTTACATTAGCAACTTGAGGGAAGTTAGACGATGTTTATGCAAAAAAATGTTGAGATAGTGAGTAAGAGATTGAGAAGCAGAAGAAGGGAGGAATAATAAGGGGCAACAGTAAAGGGGAATTGAACTGAGACAAGTTGGGTGACGAAGGGTCCAGTTGATTGAAAGGGGTGAGGAATGTAGATCTCTGTCTTTCTCCTTCTTGTTGTATTCGCAGTGGAGATAGAAAACGAGTTTAGAGAACGGAGTGGGTTAACTGAAAAGCCCGATTGTCCGCGTGTTTTTATCTTAAGACAAGGAACAAGAACCGACAGTGGGAGAAGTGAATTTGTGTATTCGGAGAAGGGGTTCGATAGGACCACAACATGGGGGAAATTTTCGTGGAAAGAATTATTGCAAGAGTGAGGGAGAAAATGTAGGAGAAAGAGGGGTTCACAGAAGAAGTGAGTACATGAGTGAGGGGTAGTTATATTCAGCGAAGGAGAAGTCGCGTCGACATTATGATGAGACGTTAGCGGGGTAGAGTATAACATACGTGTTAGGCGCTGTTCGATGTTTGGGTTGTGTTGGCAATAGTACGAATATTGGTAGTCGTCGTTGTAGAAGTGATAGTAGTAGTAGCAGCAGTAGTAGTAGTAGAAGAAGTAGAGGTGGAATATAACACAACGCAGGGGGTGGCGGTGGAATTAACAGTGGTGGTGGTGATGATGATAGTCGGAAGGGGTTAAAGCTGCTATCGTTGCTCCTCTTGGATGCTGGCGGGGATAAGAACTACCCTCAAAGTGAGAGTGCGTTTGCGCCGTCGCCGTGGAGGTGGCACTTTGCTAAGGGTTGCTTCGCGGACGGCGGGGTGCTACGGAGGTGGGGGCGTCCCCGAGTGCAGGGTTAGGGTGGTCTTTACGTTTGTCAGTAGCAAAGCGGCGGCCTCATCATACGGAGCTGCTGGCTGACCAGCTAGGCCGAAATCACTTAAGACGCGTTCCTTGTAATATAATCATCGTAATACGCGCCTCCCCCTACTTCTCACCCTATTCATTACCTACATTCTTACATATACCTACATATATGCACATAGATACATGAGCATACAGACAACTGCACACAACTGCATACACACATGCATTCATAAATACAAACCACACGCCAATCCATGTGTTCATATATGTGCATACATATAATTCATATTATATGTATACATGTATATAATATTGCAAGTACATATGGCATTGAACATCGCGCGAGTTTATCAAACGTATACATAATAAAACCACTCTATATATAGTGACAACAAGAGGAAGTCAACACGCGCACACAAAACTAACAGCGGATCAGTGCAACTCTAGGACTTGCGAGTACACGTGCGTTTATGTGCTGTGAAATTAAATGGAAATTAATTGAAAGGAAACGAGAGAATATTATTAACAACAAATTAAGTACGATTTTGGAAAAAGAAAAAATTCATGGATTTATATTGATTGAATGAAAAAAAAGAGAAAAAAAAACATGAAATTTCTATCGAAGTAAATTAATTGAAGCAATAAGAAACATTTATATTTGTGTACTATTGCTGATGATATATGACAAGTGATTGATAATGCTATTGCAGTTGGACTTGATGAAAAGAAGTTGATAAAAATTAAATCGTGCTAGCTATTTATGTAGCCATATGCATAAATAAATTTGAAATATATATATTTATAT